>CM076687.1:8097269-8339769 GCA_038501925.1 Xenopus petersii | reverse complement strand
TGCTCACTCATAGTTCTGAGCTCAGATTACAGCAGGGAGGAGGGGAAGAGCAAACTGAGCATGCTCAAGCCCTGGCCCTGGAGGTTTAAGCTGAAAACAGGAAGTCTGATACAGAAGCCCATGAGTACACAATAGAAGGAAAGAAATGTGCTGTTTCTTTTGAGAGAGGACTCAGAGCAGCATTACTTTGAGGGTTTACTGGTGTATTTATATAGTTGTTTCTAGGAAAATGCACATGGCAATATTTGATAGTAATTAGGATTTATGATACAATTATATATACAGTATACTATATAAAATACAATTATACTACTTTTCTTTCACAGTTCCCCCTTTAGTGAGTTTCAGAGCAGGAAATGCAGAGTGCAAAGGATAATAACTACCCAACTTTCTAAATATATTAACCTCCAGGGCCGTATCTAGGGGTAGGCAGAAGAGTCACGTGCTTAGGGTGCAAAGCTTGGGGGGTGCCAGGCACGTATCTTCTCTGTCGTCTACCTCTGGTCCTGGAAGTGTCCCCTCACAGAGAAGTCCTCACTGTTCTGTTGGCGGAATATAAAGCTCGTGGACGTGCCCCTGTTTGTGATTGATTGTGCTTGTACGTGCGTAAAGGGGCAATGTGGCCCTGTATACCTCGCAATATTCTTAGAATAAACACATATAGGTATATTAGGCCACACCTAGAGGGGCCCATAATATGTCAGATTAAACAGAACCAAACTGCAGTACCCTAAAGGTGGCCATACAGGCAGTGTCGGACTGGGACACCAGGGGCCCACCCAAAAAGCTTTGACCAGGGGCCCACCACTTAATCTTAGACCAGGGTCCCACTCTCAGTAATATTCTTCTTTCTCTCTTCACTCAACCTCTATTCTCCTAGTCTCTTTTCTTTTCATACTATAATCTATTTTTCCATCTATTTAGTCTCCTTGTTCTCATAGAAATAGGGAAAGGCCATGAAATAGGCCAAATGTTTAGCAGCATGAGGTCCCAGTGACACCTGGGCCCCCCAGGACTTTTCCTGGTATCCCAGTGGGCCAGTCCGACACTGCATACAGGGACAGATGAAATGGTCAATTTTAGGGTGATTCGATAAAATTGCCTACTTTGCGTTCCTTAAATACTTTACAATTGTTCCGACAACATTGACCGAACAGGCGATTGGACATTTTAAAATTTTTTCATCATGAAACGATGAAATTGGTAAGATACTTATTCGTAAAGGAAAACTATACCCCCAAAATAAATACTTAAGCAACATATCATATTAAGTGGTATATTAAAAAATCTTACCAAACTTTGGTGAAAAAATGTCGCCATAAGAAAAAACACCCATTGACTTTAATGCATTTGGAGAAAAAAGTCATCACAAGAAAAAACACCCATTGACTTTAATGCGTTTGGAGAAAAAAAGTCGCCATAAGAAAAAACGCCAATTGACTTTAATGCATTTGGAGCGAGAAAAATTGTGGCGCGGGTAAATTTCTCTTACTGACATTTTAAAGGACTTCATTGGGATAGGGGAATATCTGGGCTGCCCCAGTTGGAAGTTGTCTTTCTGTGCAGGATATATACACACATAGGAGTCTGTTCCTCCCGGACTATACTTGAAGGGATACTGTCATGTGAAAAATGTTTTTTCCCCCAAAATGCATCAGTTAATAGTGCTGCTCCAGCAGAATTCTGCACTGAAATCCAATTCTCAAAAGAGCAAATACATTTTTTTATAATTAACTTTGAAATCTGACATGGGGCTAGACATATTGTCAGTTTCCCAGCTGCGCCCAGTCATGTAACTTTTGCTCTGATAAACTTCAGTCACTCTTCATTGCTGCACTGCAAGTTGGAGTGATATCACCCCCCTCCCTTCCTCCCCCCCACCAGCAGCGTAACAACAGAACAATGGGAAGGTAACCAGATATCAGCTCCCTAACACAAGATAACAGCTGCCTGGTAGATCTAAGAACAGCACTCAATAGTAAAATCCAGGTCCCACTGCGACACATTCAGTTACATTGAGTAGGAGAAAGAACAGCCTGCCAGAAAGCAGTTCCATCCTAAAGTGCTGGCTCTTTCTGAAATCACATGACCAGGCAAAATGACCTGAGATGCACCTAAACACCAATATAACAACTAAAAAATACACTTGCTGGTTCAGGAATGACATTTTATATTGTAGAAGGAATTATTTGCAGTGTAAACAGTGTCATTTAAAAACTAAAAAATCATGACAGAATCCCTTACATACAGTCCAGTGCCGCACTCTATAAAATAACAATTTTATCCGAAATAATAGTTACATTTATTTTAATAAAAAGAAAAAAACACAGGCAGCCTTGAAAGTGTGCTGCAGGGTAGAGTGTGCTCAGGGGGACGTCAGTGCAGCGCTGAGATAAGGCAGTGTGTGATCTAATGGTGCTTGTAGAAGATCACACAATATCAGGGATATGAATGCTATTGGCTGCTGTGCAGGAGAAGGGGCCCTTGTCTAATCAGCAGTCCTGGCAGATCAAATATACTTGTGTCACTTAATGATAAGCCCATCAGCCACCATGGGGAAGAGAGAGAAGGGCCTGTGTGTTTAGAACAAGGGTTTATAAAAGGCTCTTCACTTTGAGTGGCTCCAAGTGGCTCCTTGTTCCCTTGCGCCTCTGTTGTCAGAATATTTAACTGTTCTGTGAAGTTCTATTCCTGCATTTGCATCGTGCAAATCTGTCCACAGTAAGTGAGCCTGTGAGCCTGGCTACAACAACATCTTACAACAGTAAATTGCCTGTGACCTCCATAATGAAGTCAGAGGGTTTAGATCACTTAATTTTGTCTTGTCCTCTGGCTTTCCCAGATCTCAGATGTGTAACAGGATAAGTGAGTATCCACCGCCTTCAGGTTTTACATTGCATTGTACTATTGCTCAGTCGCAGCTCTCATTGCCGTGCCTACATGGAGATAGGCTGTCGCTGCAGTAAATGAAATAGTCATCAATAGACCCTAATAAAACAATGGCCCCTCAGCAGCTTCCCTTTCCCAAAGTGCTGAGGAGCAGAGAGACCCAGAAGCATCTGAGGTGGACAGACTTTAAATCAGGTTCTCCAGTCTTATATTCCACGGTACCAAAGGGAAAAGACCAGCCAGTCGTTTCTAATATTAGGAGTGGGTAGCTCAGCAAAATGAACCATACTCTGCTTGGAAAAGGAAAGGTTAAATCTAAGTAAGCTGTATCAGAAAGGTCTATATAAATACACCAGTAAACCCTAAAAGTAGTGCTGCTCTGAGTCCTCTGTCAAAAGAAACACCACATTTCTTTCCTTCTATTGTGTACTCATGGGCTTCTGTATCAGACTTCCTGTTTTCATCTTAAACCTCCAGGGCTAGGGCTTGAGCATGCTCAGTTTGCTACTCGCCCCCTCCTCTCCTTCCTGCTGTAATCTGAGCTCAGAGCTATGAGTGAGCAGTGATAGATTCAGGCAGGACTTGATGTCACACCAAGCTAATATGGCAGTTGCCATCCTAAACAAACAGAGAAAGCTGCTATGGCTGTTTACTATGGTAAAGCATTCTACAAAATAAATATAGCATTTCTAGCTTGCACTATTGTGGCTTATCTATTGCCAATGAACTGATTTGGTAACTTTCCTTCTCCTTTAAGCCACACAAATGTGTAAGATTCTTCATACAGGCCCCTATTAGGCAGGACTGTGGCCCTAGAATAAAGCAACATTTGTGTCCTTATCTGTCAGCAGTAGAACACGTCATCCTAATTATGAGCAGCATTGCCACTGTGGTTTGTTGTTGTACATAAAAGTCACTTTTGCAGTAGTAAACAATATGACAGCTTCAACTGAAGAACAAAATTAAATAATAATAATAATAATGCGCTTTCAAGTTTGACACTTGCATTCTGATGAAATCTCATGAAGGTATTGAACGCAAATCATTATGGGTGAACGGTATGTGCTGCGACATTAGGAAAATGTGACTTTTCCATGGCTACTAATGGCTTAAAGTATAGTTTTGAACCAGGATCTCCATTGTCATAATCAGCTCAAGGAAAACAGTAGTATTTACTTTCTTTTAGCAGACAGCAAGGTTGCCTACATGCTGTATAGTGTGAGCATTCATTTTATGTGTTCTTATATTTATAGCTACAGTAACTGTCATTCTGCGTGCTTTTAATTCCAGCCAGGAATCTGAGTTATATATTCTCTACTGTGTCCACGTAGTTTCCTCTCTGGGTACCCCAAAAACATACAGCCACACTGAATGGCCCTGATAGAATTGACCTTAGTGCATGTGAATGTAATAGGGACCCTAGATTGTAAGCTCCACTGGGGCAAGAGATGGCGTGACTAGTGAAGAGCGAATATGTCCCGTTTCCACGAAAAATTAGCAAAACTGCAAAAAAAATGTGCATTAAAGTCAATCTGATAATATAGGGCTGATTATTAAATTCTGATGCTAATTGCACTGGTTTCTGTTGTGCCATGTAGTAATTATGTGTATTAATTACTAATCAGCCTTATATTGTGACATTTCTATTCTATGTGTACTGTATATTGTGAGTGGGTCCCTAAGCTCAGTAAGTGACAGCAGCACAGAGCATGTGCAGTGAATCAGCAGAAAAGAAGATGGGGAGCTACTGGGGCATCTTTGGAGACACAGATCTTTACTGCTAAAGGGCTGTGGTTGCCTTGGGCTGGTACAGAAGCACAAAACATAATGTATAACATTTCTAGCTACTTCTTTAGTTAGGCTTTAGTTCTCCTTTAAAGCCAAACTGAAGAACGGCAACAGCAAAAAGAAAACAACTCCATGTCATTATTATTCCAAGAAAATCCTAAGACTGTAATGACTACTTAATGGAAAATTCATGGAATATATTCCCGCTTTATAGGGAAAAAGAAAATATTTCCCCTCTAACCCCTGAGCCATGACGTATCAGCTAATTGTGGTTTACCAATTACAGGTTTATATCCCTGGCCGAAAATACAACCTTACATAAAAAAACCAAGCTACAAAGTTTCAAAGAGTAATAGGAGCTGTTTTCCTGACTGCTTAATAAATCTACTCACCGCTTAATAAATCTAGCCCTAAATGTGCAGGAGCCAGACTTGCTATGTAAGGGAATATAATTCTTCTGGAGTTGTAAAAGAACCTTCCATGGCATGTGGAGGGCGGTTATATAGGAGAGTGCCGTGTACCTCTGAAGTAATCTTGAACCGGCTCCTGGAGCTATTGTGAAATCTATATGTGCCCTGTAGTACTGTATGTGCAGTAGTGGCAATAGCAGAACTTATTTACTGAGATGTAAGTGCTGGAGATTCAAAAGGGAAAAACTCGCACCACTTACAGCCCCATTCAAAAGCACTTGCACCAATAGCAATAGAATTGCTAGTGTAGGCACCACAAAGAGCCAAATTATAAAAAAAAAAATGGAATTCAGCTCTGAAAGTTACCAGGGGTAGCTATTTGATGTCCATGGTAAAGTGTCAACTAAGGCTTACCTTCTACCCAGGTAAACTTATGCAGAGAAGCAAATGATTATACTATGGGGCCGATTCACTATGGGTCGAATATCGAGGGTTAATTAACCCTTGATATTCGACTAGGAACTAAAATATTGAAGTCGAACGATTTTGCGCAAATCCTTCGATCGAAGGATTTTTCATTCGATCGAACGATTAAATCCTTCGAATCGAACGATTCGAAGGATTTTAATCCAACGATCGAAGGAAAATCCTTCGATCAAAAAATCCCAGGCAAGCCTATGGGGACCTTCCCCATAGGCTAACATTGACTTCGGTAGCTTTTAGCTGCCGAAGTAGGGGGTCGAAGTTTTTCTTAAAGAGACAGTACTTCGACTATCGAATGGTCGAATAGTCGAACGATTTTTAGTTCGAATCGTTCGATTTTCGTAGTCGAAGGTCGAAGTAGCCCATTCGATGGTCGAAGTAGCCCAAAAAAACTTTGAAATTCGAATTTTTTTAATTCGAACCCTTCACTCGAATTTAGTGAATCGGCCCCCTATATGTTCGGATTTCCGTTCAACAGCTGAACACTAAATATTGCACGTGCTTTCTGGGTAATGCCCAAAAAGAAGTACAGCATCATTTTAATTGCTTTTGAAAATGTATTTTATATGGATGACCCCTCCAAAATGAAAACAAGAAAAACTGACCTCCTGAGTTGGAAGCAGCAGCTGGACAACGTGCACAGGCAGGCAGCATTAAGTATTTAATGTTACCACTAATTGTAATTAGAACCTTGCCTAATGACAATTTAACAAAGCTTTTGGGTAGTATGAAGTGATCCAATGATGCTCCACTCCAGCGGTTGGGATGAGCTCTGCACCCAAGAACGTGCAAGGGTGCACAAGCTGCAGGCAACCACTAAAACCAGAATGTATTAGCTTTGTGCCATTGTAGTGTTTAGTGTCAATCGCTGTGCACTTAGCTCACCGTTATTGCTGAGGCCTGGTGCTTAGTCAGCACTACAGATGCATTGATTTAAAGGAATTGTTCAGTATAAATGACTGGCTAGTATGTTAGACATCCAGTCACTCCATTATACAAAAAATGATGCGGTCCGCATCGGAGCTCACCCAGTGATGCTGTGTCTTCCTGGCCGCAGCCTGTGTGAGACGCCAGCTACTTCACGCCGGTATTCAGTGCAAGACAATCAGTAATCTCGCACACTCGGCGCCAATCCAGGACACGATGTGAAGGCAACAGCGTTAGTGCAAAGTATTTGGCTTTATTTCAACACACACATAGATGAGCGGTGGGTGTACAGGGCTGACTTACGCGTTTCTTGCTGGATCTCCCGGCACTTCCTCAGCCTTTATACATTACATTTTTGGCTAACTAACTATATCAGATACTTTTTTTCACCGAACTGTTCCTTTAAACCTACCCTTTGACAATGACAAGCCAAATCCATAGTGATTTGGAAACAGTGGTGAACAAATTCTAAAACCGTACACATTTCACTGATGTATTGGTGCGGAACTTCCGGGGCTTCAGGGGCTACAATTACACCCAAGTTTGTCCACTTATGGCGTGTTATGAACAATGATGTTTACATTTTGCAAAAAAGGTGCATCACGCCAATGTTTGCTATTATCTCTTTGTTATATGTTAGAAAACAAATGACAAGAGTAGAGGGAATGTGTCAATCTTTCTGCTGTTTGTCTCTGATGCCCTGGAGAGTGATTTAGGGTTGCATGGAAGGGAACAGTTAGAAAACATCATTGATTTGTCCTTGTTTAGAGGACTTTTCCATGCTCATGTAACTTTCCATTTATTCACACTTAGGTGGCTAAAGCAAAGCTAAATTAAAAATGGTTTTATTTATACAAGGTTTAAACAGGTGCGTTTGGGGGCTGCAGCCTAGTAAGCTAGTCATCCTGTCAAGTACAAGAGGGGGGTTGTGGGTGCACTCCTATGGCCATATAAAAAAATAGATAAATACAATAATCCCCTGTCTAAAAAAAGAAAAACAGGGTTTTTTGTTAAAAAGTTATGATCATAAATTTGGTAAGCCGCCATACCACGTCAAGGTAAACCCCATACGGCGGTCCCTAACCTGTTTACCTGTGAACAAAATTTAAAACCTTGGTTTCAATCTGGACTAGATCCTCCCCCGCCACCTGCATATGCGGCTTTTGAAGGGGAGACTGCCCAGACCAACGCCCATTTAAAAAAAAAAAAAAAAAAAAAAAGGTGATTGTGAAGAGACTATAATGAAAGAAAAGTAAAGTTATATATATAAGTGCACACTTGTGTGTGTGTATGTGTGTGAGTATAAGTATAAGTACAGGTGTGAGTATAGATTTAGAGGGAGATGAAAAAGGAAAAGCTAAATGTGGAGTGTAATAGGTGTAATGTGTGTGGGTCTGTGCAAGTGTTACCTAGTGATATGTGCAGCAAATATAATGGGTGTCTCACAGGCGTTGGTAATAAAAAGGTCAAAGCCTCCCCAGCCGCTAGCATTTGTGGCTTTTAAGGGAGAGAAATTGCCCAAACCAAGGATTAATAAAAAAACAACAAGGACATAGGGCCACCGTTAATTTAAAGGGGTGGGTATGAGGGTGCACTAACCACATGAAGCTCAGCCACAGCTTCCGGCTACATTTCAGGTACAAGAGGGGGGTTGTGGGTGCACTCCTAAGGCCATATAAAAAAATTTAGGTTAGGGACCGCCGTATGGGGTTTACCTTGACATGGTATGGCGGCTTACCAATTTTATGATCATAATTTTGTAACAAAAAACCCTGTTTTTCTTTTTTTAGACAGGGGATTATTGTATTTATATATTTTTTTTATATGGCCTTAGGAGTGCACCCACAACCCCCCTCTTGTACCAGTCATCCTGTCAACCCTATAGCCATTTTGTCAATCCTTAGGAGTTAGAAATCATGTCATGCTCCAAAATATAGCCATCATGAAAAGCCCCGTCGTATTATGCCCATAAGTTTGCCATCCTGTCAGAAATTGAGTTTCCCATACTGTCGCCCCACCATAGAGACAATAGCAATGCTATAGTGTCAGGCTCTGTCCTTGCGAGTTTGTAATGTCAGTGCTACCGATACTGAGCTGGTTGGCACCATTTCTTCAAGTTAGCGCAAACTAAATGCCTGTTCTATGACCTGCACAAATAATTTTGCTTTCTACAAATGTGACAGGGGCAGCTATCCGCACGGTTTGAAATATTTGAAAACGAATGAATGAAATGCATTTATAGAAATTCTTTACTTTACCTAAGGATTCTTTAGTCATGAATTTCACGTTCCCCTTTAAATAACAATCCAGCCATAGGTAAGTGTGAGTGTTACCATCCAGTCAATATTGCCATTTACTATCCAGCTTGTCATCTACTTGTGGTTCCCTTATTACATCACTGAGTTTCATTACAGGCTGAATGGTGAGGATACTCCGCTCTACACATTATCTTCTTCATTTCCCATGTCCCTAGCTGCCCTGTCCTCAGTTGATTGATGAATCCATAACTATAAACAACATCGGTTCCCCTCCACCCCCACACGCTGCCTGCTTAGGTGTCCACTTGGTTTAGCCTTCGCCTTCATTCCCAACATTCTCTGACTCTCTGAGACCTCTCACTTCCACCCAGGGCTACATTGCTAAAATACTCACTTCAAGCACAGCAGATGCCACCACAACACTATTTCCCTTTGTTTTCATGTCATGACTTTAGTGCAACTGCCAGGCCCGGACTGAGAATTAAAATAGGCCCTGGCATTTCAGGTACACAGAGGCCCACTCAGCCCAAACAGAGGCCCAAACAGCCACCACCAGCCCACTAAATACTGACTTTCTATGGCACCTTATAGCAGCCCCTCTGGCATTTGCCAGAACCCACAGATTGCCAGTCCGGGCCTGGCAACTGACTACTGTCTGCCCGTCCCCTTCATAGACAGTCTCTGCTCCAGTTTTTCACCTCAAATGGCTTTGTCTTCTTCTGCTACTCCATTCTACCAGTGTCATCACTGACTCACTATAGCACCGACCTTCAAACTCCTCCGCAATATTGCTTGTTCCCACTTTTACTCGCAAACGTTGCACTTCAATACACCACTAATCTATCTACATTTAAAGGGATCATTTTGCTATTCTGTAGCCAACCAATTCCGAGACTGTTCCAGGGTAGACCTACTATCAACAGTATTGTGTATTGCTGTAGAGAATATTATAGACTTTATAGACTATGGGGCAGATTCACTAAAGGGCGAAGTGGCTAACGCTAGCAAATTTTCAGCAGCATTACCATCTGTAGGGACATCGCCACTTCACTAACAGGTGCAGGAGCCAATTCGCTAGCGAAAGAGACCATCGCTAGTGTTTGTTCGCACTCTGTCGGCAGGCAAATTTTCGCTCTGGCGAAAGGTCATTACTCTGAAAATTCAGTAAAGTGCAGATTTTACTGAACATTAACTCTTTTGCTATTTGACTTCACCACCATAGACCAGGCGAAGTGCTATAAAGCAGCGAGATCTTCCTCAATCTTCACTTACATCATATCCTGTGTGCCGAAAATGCATTAAAGTTCAAAAAACGCTGGCGACCTGGCAAAAGTCCTAACAAACTTCTTTTGGGGAACCGGTTTTCTCCAGACATTTCATCACATATGGAACATTCATTTTACAGTGGGCTCATGTGTAGGGCACATTTTTAATAAAAAGTGGTAATTTGCACCAACATTTATAATAAAGACGTCCATACAACTTTAAATTACCCGCCCTATGCAAATTGACCGAAGCGCAAGATCACTAGCCAATTTTCGCTAGGCACAAATGAACGATAGCGCATCTTCAGTATGAAATGCTCGCACTGCCTAAGTAACGCTATCAAAAAGTCACTAGCGGCCAGGGCGCAACTTCGCATATTAGTTAATAAGTGTATTGGTAGCAAATTTGCGCCTGGCGAAGTGGCGCAACGTGTACGAAACAGTCTGCCGACGAGTCTAAAATTATGGAAACACTATAAGGGTGTTGTTTAATGGAGGACAAATTACTGAGATTAAAGAAAAACTACAAGGTTGTAGTAAACTACTGGCCACAATAGTGCCCCGGTGGGGCGTGAAACGTGTCAGGCTTTATGTAACTCAATAAGATGTAATATTTATTAATGATTATTATTATATTATATTATTATTAATATTTATTTTTTTCTAATAAAACTTTTTCAGTTGCATTTTTGACTGAGGTCTGGTTTGTGTGAGCTGTTGTTCTACATGGTGTTGTACTGGCCTCAAGAATCTTAAATTGATGTTGTAGGTAAACTTTACATAAAAAATGTACAAATTTGTGCCCGGTGATGTTTTATTCCAAGATTATTTCTTCCCTAATGGAAAGCATTCCAAAAGACTAACAGCCCTGAAGAAGCTGCCTCAATCAATCCTGAGTTCATATCTCCCATTAAGTGTGGATGAAAGGTCAGCTTCTTCCTGCAGGCCAGTTGCTGCCTGGATATTCTTGGACACCAGGAATGCCGTACGTGTAAACCGTGCACTCACCCTTCCAATAACAACTTGTTTATTCCATTTCAAAGGCATTGGCTTCAAGGGCACACGTGCTGCACTGTGTTTCCCACTGGCATGGACCTACAGTACGATGTTGGTGAAAGGTAGAAATGTTCTCATCAGCTGATTACCGCCCATTAGGAATAGAGCCACAGACTTAGAAATGGATAAGCTATTTGTATAGGAGATGATTGATAAGGAACTCCTGAGCAAACGTACAACCTAACTTTAATTGTACTTCAAAATACACTGTGTTCAAACAATTTTTGCTACCCCGTAATGTTTGCCGTCTCTTGCTGATTTGCAAGGTATTGACTGATAATATACAACTGGTCATACAAGGTGATGGCCAGATACTATTGTTCTGTTCATTCAAACCGCCACAGCTCAGGCTAGAGTCCTGTGCGGATCCAATTTTTGGAATCCATAGCCGATCCGTACCCGCAACCTGCAATCCGCACCCCCCGGACCCGCAACCTGCATTCTTGAAACCCTTGCAAGTACCTTATCCGCATGCTGGACCCGCGACACGCTGACCATCAAGAATCAGGAAGTGCTGTCATTGTGAACCGGAAGTGACATCATCGGAAGTAGGTGTGATCAGAAAAAAAAGAGTAAAACAGGAAGTGCTGTCATTGTGAACCGGAAGTGACATCATCGGAAGTAGGTGTGATCAGAAAAAAAAGAGTAAAACAGTGCTGTCATTGTCAACCTGAAGTGACATCATTGGAAGTAGACGTGAGAAGACCCGCAGCCCGAACCGCGACCCACAAACCAGCAGAACCCGCATCTATACCCGCACCCGGAACTTCTACCCGCAACCCGCAGGTACGTGACCCCCTGCAGGACTCTAGCTCAGGCCCCTCTTCATGATGCAAAAATGTACTTGCCCAACCAGCTTTTACAGATATGGCTAGCCCTAGACCAGCTCTTCCAACCTTTACAGGGAACCAGTAGAAAGTGCTTTGGCTGCAAGAAGATGAACCCACATCAGATGAGATAATCTAAGTCAGAGGTCCCCAACCTTTCTTACCCATGAGCCACTGTAAAAAGAGTTGGGGAGCAACACAAGCATGAAAAAAGTTCCTGGGGGCACCAAATAAGGGCTGTGATTGGCTATTTGGTAGCCAATATGTGGACTACAAGAAGCTCTACTTGAAAGTACAACTAGTTTTTATACAACTAAACTTGCCTTCAAGCCTGGAATTTAAAAATAAAAACCTGTTTGAAGGCCACTGGGAGCAACATGTTGCTCATGAACCACTGGTTGAGGATCACTGCTCTAAGTTGAAGGAGGTTGCACCTGTGGGAACAAGGGGATGCTGAAGTCTAATATATGTAGGTAACAAAAAAGTGTCAGGTTGCAACCTACTAGTGTGGGCCTTCCAACAACTTCAGCAGTGAAATCACAGGGGCTTCCTCCTTCCCATAACCTCAGTCCGTTCCCAAAGGCTCACTGTTGTACCCTTTAATGTCAAAGGTGCCATAAATACCTGTTATCCCACAAATCTGCTTTTTGGTTGCCAGGGTAGCGACTTACGGTGACCAGAGTGCAGGCTAAGAAGGAAAATAATTTCAAAAATAAAGGTAAAATGAAAAGATGCTTAAAATTATCTTTCTAGAACTTACAAAAAGTGACCTTAAACGCAAACTTCGCTTTTAAATCATCCATGTGATTTGAACGGGAAAATTAGACAATTATTCAATTGGTAGTTATTAAAGGGGCTCTAAACCCAAAAATAAACGTAGCTTCTCTGGGTATTTTTAAATTTTACAATCTTTTTACGGTATATTTTTTGCAGTTTCTGAGATAATTGCATTTTTAGACTGATAACATCAGCCAGTTGTCTCAACATAGAGTCAGAAACCACAGGATTAACTGAATAAAGGAAGTACATAAGAAACTGCATAGGTAGTGTTAGTCCCTGAAAGTTAAAAAGAGCTTTATAGAGAGCTGCTGAGCTGAAGCCAGTTGTTATACAATTTCTAAAGTCTCAGAAACTGGACGTTAACTGTGAATGCCAGAGGTCCACTCTGACGGCTTTTTACAGTTAATTTTTTCCCATGTATGACCATCTTTATCTCTTTATCCCCTATTATCCCACTGTTACTATAGACACCATCTCTCCCTACTATACCTGCTATCCTACAGTCACACTCCCTTCCCAGAGACTATTATTTACTGTTACTATAGGCACCATCTCTCCCTACTATACCTGCTATCCCACAGTCACACTCCCTTCCCAGAGACTATTATCCACTGTTACTATAGGCACCATCTCTCCCTACTATACCTGCTATCCCACAGTCACACTCCCTTCCCAGAGACGATTATCCACTGTTACTATAGGCACCATCTCTCCCTACTATACCTGCTATCCCACAGTCACACTCCATTCCCAGAGACTATTATCCACTGTTACTATAGACACCATCTCTCCCTACTATACCTGCTATGCCACAGTCACACTCCCTTCCCAGAGACTATTATCCACTGTTACTATAGGCACCATCTCTCCCTACTATACCTGCTATCCCACAGTCACACTCCCTTCCCAGAGACGATTATCCACTGTTACTATAGGCACCATCTCTCCCTACTATACCTGCTATCCCACAGTCACACTCCATTCCCAGAGACTATTATCCACTGTTACTATAGACACCATCTCTCCCTACTATACCTGCTATGCCACAGTCACACTCCCTTCCCAGAGACTATTATCCACTGTTACTATAGACACCATCTCTCCCTACTATACCTGCTATGCCACAGTCACACTCCCTTCCCAGAGACTATTATCCACTGTTACTATAGGCACCATCTCTCCCTACTATACCTGCTATGCCACAGTCACACTCCCTTCCCAGAGACTATTATCCACTGTTACTATAGGTACCACCTCTCCCTACTATACCTGCTATCCCACAGTCACACTCCATTCCCAGAGACTATTATCCACAGTTACTATAGGCACCATCTCTCCCTACTATACCTGCTATCCCACAGTCACACTCCCTTCCCAGAGACTATTATCCACTGTTACTATAGGCACCATCTCTCCCTACTATACCTGCTATCCCTCAGTCACACTCCCTTCCCAGAGACTATTATCCCACTGTTACTATAGGCACCATCTCTCCCTACTATACCTGCTATCCCACAGTCACACTCCCTTCCCAGAGACTATTATCCCACTGTTACTATAGGCACCATCTCTCCCTACTATACCTGCTATCCCACAGTCACACTCCCTTCCCAGAGACTATTATCCCACTGTTACTATAGGCACCATCTCTCCCTACTACACCTGCTTTCCCACAGCCAACCTAAAATGTACCCCTAGTTTGCAGTAGCATCCCAGAACTGTTCTTTTAGTATATACAGCACTGAATAAGCTTTCTTGTGAAATCTGGCATAAGGTACACGTCACTCCTGTGTTTATAATACATTTCTGTGAAGTTGCCTGTAGGGGCTGAATACAAATATGTGTTTAGCCTATGGTGACTTCCATGCACGACAGCAAACAGGTTACTAGAATAACATGCAGTTTCTATAGAAAAAATAACTCCATTTTCTTATCTATTGTGGGTAGTGTGGTATAAAACACATTAAACATATGTACATTTGTAAATATGATGTATTCATTAGGACGCTTTTCTTGATTTATTTGATTGATGTATCCATTAGAAAACTTACCATTATATAGGAATATATAGCAGTTGGTCAGCTTTACTCATCACCTCTGTTCAAGCTCCAGAGTTGTTTAGGGTCAACAATTGAGACTAGTATCCATGCACATTATTATTTAATCAAACGCAGCAGGATATTTTTAGTTGGCTGGAAATGGAGGGAGCATAACACAAGTTGTTCACAGAGGCATTTCGGATCAATAAACATGAATATAGATCTTGTTGTTGCAACATGACTATCAGTATTGTGAGGGGAGATCCCTCAGGGGAATGGTGCAAGATCAGTATTAGTGATTTAATGTTACCTACACATCTCTCTGTGACCTCGAATTGTGTGCGTGATTCTGTAGCACACATTTACACAAAAGTAGGTGGTTTGGGGTCTCTATTGGGGTTGGGGTGGAATGGGTGGGAGTCTGGACTATTACATTCCTTTTTACTAAAGGGCTACTGTGCAAAACTGCCACTCATGCTGTGCAAATAAAGTGTTACTAGGGATTAGGAAAGAAAAACATGGCAATTTGTTTTGCAGATCCTTGATTAAATTAATTACCCTCTCTGAGAATGCTGGGACACAAAAGGATTAAGTAAACTGCCCAGGTTCACTAATTGCTGATTTGGGGGATTGGAACTCTGGTCTTCAGTGTCGCAGGCAGATTCTTTAACCTGTTAGCCTTCTTCATTACCAACAGGGTGGCCATATTTATACAGAGACAAATTTGCTTTTGCCTTATGCAGTGATGTGCCAACTGCAAAATCTGACAATAATATTAATATTGTGATTAAATAATTGCTCAGGATCAGCAGTTTCAACATGCCTTTTTCAGGGATCTTTAACTTCTCCTTTTCTGTACTTTCTTTGCACGATCTCTGACTCATATTTAAAGCTCAGCAATTTTGAATTGGCTTAAGCAGGTGCCTGACAATTTTGTTGGCAACAGACACTCACTGGACAATGTAATAACATTAATATTCCTCCACACTGGCTAAAATGAATCAGTTGATTGAAGAGCAGACGGATAAAGGCTACTTGATTGCGACTAGTTACTAGAATTAATGTTGTACACATTAGGGCTAATTTATTATTAACCTAAACAAAATGTACCCATACACAGATCCCTTGTATCTGGAGCAACTGCTGTGCTCTGCACCTTGTGCCGAATGGAAAATCTTGTGCTTGGTGCAGAATGTGGAGCTGTTTGGTGCAACCAACCATGTACCGCATGCCCTCCTCCTTTTTTTGCACACTAGTTAAGTTCCACCAACCTCCTGCCCAATGTTCCGTCTAAGCTGTGCTCAAGTGTGCGCGCAAACACATTTTGAGGCCAGTGCGCATACAACAAAAAGTACATTTGTGTGAAAGCACCAAATTTTGCATTTATTCTGACCTGCACACGCAGTGCAACATATATTTTTCCTCTCTTCCTTGTGTTTTCCTCTCCAAATTCTGAATCTGGGACCCCATCTGTATATGGTATGGTCTGCATGTTCCATGTGCCTATTGATAAACACAGTGTTGAAGATCTCCTCTGTGTCTTTGGCTTTTCAATATATGTTTCTAATGTGCATATTATACATCTATGGTGAAAGCCACACGAGTGACCCTTCCTGCTGTGACCTTTCCTCTTTTCCTTTGACCTCATTTTAAACAATAGGAAGGGATTTGTGACAATTTTAGCTATGGGAAAAGTTACAGTGGACTTGTGAACAATGCTCCACAGCTGTTCACCCTCTTGTTGCCAAGACCTACAAACTTGTTTTGTTTCCACCTATGTGTAGAGTTCATCACTATCCTATAGTATAACATTAACCTTCATATCCCAAAGTCCTTAACCTGAAGATGGCTGTGCAGAGTTGATACTACTTAATGTCCTCCTTTCTGCACATTGTGACTGTGTGCTCACTCCACATGACACTCTACACTGTAAAGTCAAAGAGGAACACTCTACACTCCTTAATGGCTCTCCTTGTCCTCCTCATGTTGTGGTGTCTGACATCCTCTTCCCCTACAACATTCAAAATGCCAACTTGACATTTATTGTCAGCAGATTGGTTAATTATAACTAGACCTTAGATCAGCTCTATCAGCAAAAATATTACACAGCAAACTTATCTCCTGCCTGGCTTGGAGGCAAGTTTGGTTGAATAAAAAAGAGGTGTACTGCCAAATAGAGTCTCATGTAGTCTGCCAGTCCACACAGGGGCTACCAAATAGCCAATTACTTGTTGGGCACCCCTTGGAACTTTTTTAATGCTTGTGTTGCTCCCTAAATGTTTTTACAATTGAATGAGGCGAGTTGAGAAACTCACTTCAGACTACAGCGCCCTGCTGGTTATCAGGGGTGGTAAAAATGTAGCTCCTGGTAACTTTAAGAGCCGATTTTCTGGTTTTCTAGTGGCGAGAACACAATTGCGCTAGTATCAGGCCCGTCCCGGTCCCTCTCTGGTGACAAAAAGGTGAGCACAGGGGGAGGGGAAGGGCGGCAGCAGCAAGCCACCTCGGGGTAGCACAGTGGATGGGCACTTAAAGGTTTTGGAAGAGCACTCCATTGGTTAAAATAGGCTGAGTCACTCATTTGTACTGCCTGTATTGACTGTCTTGATTTTTGCTGACTTATTGAGCATCCCCTCCCACTGGGGTGCAATTTTATAGCTATGACAGTTCCACTTTAAGGAAATGATATATGTTATCATTTCTTTTAAACACTAATTTGCAGCCAGAGTCCATAAATTGTATGTGTCGAGTAGACATAATTGCATGTTGGAGGATTTCTAGGTTGGGTAAACTCCCATCTCCTTGGCTTTTTTGTTACAGTTAATTTGAGGAAGTTATGAGTCAGAAACACAACGTGTTGTTTTCAGGATAAGAGCAACAAGTACAATGCTGCAACATGCAACCACAGAATGATCAACGCGTGAACAGACGAGGCGGCCAATAAGAAAGCTCATGATTTGGTCGAGCAGCCAATCAGCTGGAGGATGGAGAATGCACAGGCTCATGGCAGAATCAATGCCAATGCCGAGGTGCTAAATTAATCCTCTAATCCTCTGTTGAAAAGTATATTCTGAGGGCAGGTTAGGATTTCTATTAAAATACATGTGCCGTTTTCAAAGACATACTGTACTTTACCATTGCAAAGTCCAGTTTTCGCCACTATTATCAAGAGTAGATATTTCTACTCAGGTCCAAAGTCTATTCCACAGTCAGAAATTGCTAAACATGGTACCCAGTTGATACCTTCCATGTTCTTATCTTGGATTTTTCCAAGTTTTAATGCCTTTAATCTTTTAATCATCATGTTTCTGTGTGGCTGATCCATCTGCACCCTGTGTCCAACTAAGGCCCCCCTAGAACACTAGACTCCCTCTTACTAAAATATTTTTTATCTCATCTTCTTTCTGTACTATATTTCTTTTTTGTTCAGCAATTTTCTCACTCAATGACTCTACAGACTCACAGTCACCAGAGAAGTAGTAGAATTAGAAGTAGAGCTTGACATTTTAATGTATTTTTCTGCTTTGTGGGTTGATCAAGAGGGCTTAGCACTGAAGTTTGTCTTTAAAATCTTTTACCTTAATCGGCAAGTCTGGACTGCCATATAGATGTACTGTAACTATAGGATGATATGAAATAATGAGAACACCAATATAGAAATATTTATTGACCAACTGATAGTTGACCAACTATTTATTGACTTCCCTTTTGCCTTGAACCTCTTGGTGCATAGGTGTCTAAAATATTTTCCATATAAGGACTTTTTGCTTTGTAAGGGTTTTTTTGGAATACCAAATGTAGATGTTTGGTGACCCAAATGTATGAGTTTGAAAGCCTCAGTATTAGGTTCACCAGACAGGTCGACACACGACGCATACATTTGGGATTCCAAAGAACCCTTAGAAAGAAGCGAAGCCCGCTTAGAAAATCCAAGAGTAGGTTAACATGAGTCAGTTTGTTGCAACGTTTAAACGTCAATCCTTTGATATCATGTTTTATGTACTTGTAAACAAATGCCTTTCTTGTAAAATCCTCCCTGATATTAAAACATCAGTTCTGCTTCTCACTATTAAGGAATGTGCCAATTGAAGTTTCACTGACTCACATTCATTAAAGGAAGTAACTGAGCAAAGAGAACATGCAGGGAACGTATGGGCTTTCACGTGAAAATGGCAAGCATCCAATCAAGTCAGAGCTGATCTAGCCCTGCCAGCCAATCGCAGCTTTATTTATGGAAGTGCAACGTTACATCATTGGAATGGCACCAGTGCCAAGTAACAGGGAGATACCGTTCCTTCGCTTTGTCACAAGCTGTTGTTTTCTTCTTTCCAGTCCAGAACAAAAAGCCTCTTTCCTGGTATTGTCACCTTAGGTGCCTTAAAGAAGTTTTTTTCATCTTTATAGGGGTGATTTTCCTAAAAAAGCCAACTGCAAATATTCTTACAGTATCATATACTTTTCAAAGTTTGTTTTCTCATAAATTTTTCCTTTAAGGATCCCAGCTTTTCCTGATCCCATTCCCTCATTCCTTGGATTTAATTTAGTGCAGCTGATTATTATCAATATTAACAGCCCATAAAATGATCTTACTACATGCTTCTGTTACCGTTTGCAGAGCGCTGTTCGAAGCAATCACGGAGTCTGGCAGATTAATATCAATATAATGGCTTTATTGAGCGCATTAAAAACTGCTAAGGAGGGGGATCACATCTAACGCGTTTCGTGTCAAAGGACTTGACACTTCATCAGAGTAATTAGTGCATACCTGTGTACGTGCTTAAATAGTGACACATATGCATATCATTAGTGTATTAAAGGTAAAGGACATTCTTGTGAGACAGCAAACAAATTGTTAAAATTATACATATAGAATAAAACATTTGTATCCAAGTGCCAATCGTTATTTCTAAATGTGATACATATTTTCTTAATATTGTATGCATATTTATTAAAAGGTTATTGAATTAATATATGTACATTATATTAATAATATTAATGTACTCCAATTCATCAAATTACTGTAAATAAATACGTGAAGTACTGTGTAATATCAATAAATGTATATAAATAAATAAAGAATAAATCAAATAACCATTTTTTGTGATTAATTCATTAAGAAATATTAGTGTAATAAATTAATTAATTTAAGAAATTCAAGTTCTTGAGGGACAAAGCAGACTATGAGCAGGATAGAGTGTTTTCATGGGGAATGAAATTGAATATACAGAGAGGCAGATGGGAGCGCCTCAAACCTGCATTAAAATCAGATAAGAAACGCAAACCCTCAAATATGGTGTCTAATGTTTCAAATATAGATTCTGACAGTGCCTCTCCCAGTGTGTCTTTTTTAGTGACATCCGGAAGCGATTTGGACATGAGTCAGGACGACGAACACGAGATGGAACGAGATGTAAAGAAGAAAAAGAAAACAGCAAAAGGAGAAAGAGAGGCACGAGAGGAGGAGCAAACAAGCGGAGGAAAGAACACAAGATCAAAGAAGGGAAAAATCAAGAACAATGTGAGGAACACCCGGCAATAGAGAAAGAAAGAGAGACTGAGGACTTGGTAATCAATTTATCTAAACATACTTTAACTGATGGAGAGAAACTCTTACTTAATAAGGGACTTACCTTTTCCCCTTCCTCTCATTTCTCTTTGGTGGATACTATTATTGATATAAATAGATTTACAAGGGTTTTATCACTTAAAAGATTCTTTCACCCTAAAAATACAATTCAGAATGAGGTATTAAGAGAACAGGAACCCGATTTCCTTACACAGGATATATTAGAAGCAATAGACCAAGTTAGTGAAGAGGGGGTAATGGATATAGAACCTGTCCTAGAGACCCATGATGATAACACTATTAAAGCTGTTGTCCATACAGATTTGAAGTCAAAATCAAACTTTAATCCCATGAATCATAGGGGCCCTTTTATTGAGAGATTCTATGACCTGGTAATACGTGATTTAAAAATTTTAGAGGAACAGAAAGAAAAAAGAAAATTAAATCCTAAGAAACATTTGAATAAGGATAAGATTAAATATAATTTAACTAAACATGAGTACCAGGCAATAGAATCTCTCAGAGATAACCCTGACATAGTGGTCAGGAACTCAGATAAAGGGGGTGCCATAGTCATTCTTGACAGAGATTACTATGAACAAGATATTATATTACAACTAACGGATCAGATAAACTATACTAAGTTGGATAAGGATCCGACATCCTGTTTTCAAGGAAAACTCAGGAGACTAATAGAGTATGGCAAATTTGAAGGTATCGTAAGTGAGAATGAAATAGATTATATATGGCGTCCATTTCCTAAAACACCTATCTTCCATACCTTCCCCAAAGTACATAAAAGCCTTGAACAGCCGAAGGGGCGCCCCATAATTGCGGGGATAGGCTCCCTAAATGAGGGATTAAGTGAATATATAGACAAACTTATACAGCCGATAGTAATGCAGTTGCCCTCCTTTCTACGAGATAGCGGAGATGCTATCAACAAACTTACCAACATTGAGTGGAAACAGGAGTATATGTGGGTGACGATGGATGTCACAGCCTTATACTCCTCTATTAGGCATAGTGATGGGATATATGCACTACAATATTGGTTAAGAGAAAAAGATCTTTATATAAAGGAACAGAATGAGTTTATAGTAGAAGCAGTGGAGTATCTATTGACCCATAACTATTTCATGTTTAATGATCAATTTTATTTACAGCGATGTGGTACAGCAATGGGGGCGCGTTTTGCACCCTCATATGCTAATTTATTCATGGGCTGTTTTGAAAAACATCATATCTTTTGCGAACAATCTATATACAGTACCAACATAAAGGGATATTATCGTTTAATTGACGATTTAATACTTATCTGGGAAGGGACTGAATTACAGTTGAAACAATTTGTAGAGTATTGTAATACTAATGATAAAAACATACGCTTCACATATAACTGTGATAAAAATACAATAGAATATTTGGATATACAATTCATTTCTGTTGGTACCCAGATAGATACTGACATATATCGAAAATCCATCAGTAGAAATTCCTTATTAAGGCGAGAAAGTAATCACCCAGGACCTCTCCTGGAGGGTATCCCAGTGGGCCAGTTTATACGCCTAAGACGTAACTGTTCCACGTGGGATTCCTTCCACGACAGGTCCATGGAATTATGGGACAGATTGGCATCTAGGGGTTACAGTACAGAATGCATCAGGAAAGCTTATGAAACAGCAGTACTCAGCAACAGACCTGACCTTTTGAAAAATAAAGAAAGTGATTATAAGAATAAGAGAACTACATTTGATAAGGACAGAATGAAATTTGTCACCACATATAGTATGGAGGCCAGGGAAATACAAAATATAATTTTAAAACATTGGGGGGTATTGAGAACGGACCCTATTCTAACACAATTGGATTTGAAGAAACCTCAATTTATTTATAGAAGGGCAAATAACCTGCGAGACAAGGTGTCCCCAAGTATGTTACCTAATAAGAAAGATAAAACAAATTGGCTGACTACCTTTGGAACATACAAATGTGGTGCGAATATCTGCAAATGTTGCAGATTCATAAATGTATCTAAGGAAATTCAGAGTACTGTGACTAAAAAAATCTATAACTGTAGAACATATGCTAACTGCAGGACATCAGATGTCATATATTTAGCAACATGTCGCTGTGGTAAACAATATGTCGGTAAGACAAAGAGATGGTTAAAAGATAGAGTACTGGAACATCTAGCATGCATAAATAGATCAGATGTATCCTCAGCTGTAGCAGAACATGTAATACAAGAACATGAGGCTAATGAATCTTTTGTATCTTTCCAGGTTATTGAAGCAGTTAAACTGGGGAAAAGAAAAGGCGATATAGATACACTGTTGTCTAGGAAAGAGGTCAAATGGATGACCCTATTGGACACAGTTATACCATATGGGCTGAACAAAGAATGTGAGATAAAAAACTTTATTGGATAGATTATTGTTTATACATTCAAATCTTGTTTGATGTTATCATTTGATATTAGAGTTAATACAACAAACCTAATAGCTTAAACATACTAAGATTAACTATCTACTGAGAATTAATTAATTTATTAATTTCAAAATTATGTGAGAAATGAATGAAATTAATCTGTCCAATATGTTTTTTGATTAATCATTAATAGGCTGATGCATATCTCTTTAGAGAAAATCCTTATTTATCAAATTGTTACAATAATAGGTTGGACATGAACGAAAACTAAGTAACAATAAAATATAATAAAATAAAATAAAATAAAACAAAAGAAATGGTCCGGAATGTCTAAAACTAACATTTTAAAACATTAACCAGATCTCTTTGTATCCATATGGATATGTACTTTCAATTGTTATTAGAAATGTAATAGATATATATAAATGAACAAAAAAGTCTTTATCACTATAAGTGCACTATTCGATCACTAAGACATTTCTTAAATTAATTGATTTCTTAAATTAATTAATTTATTACACTAATTTATTACACTAATATTTCTTAATGAATTAATCACAAAAAATGGTTATTTGATTTATTCTTTATTTATTTATATACATTTATTGATATTACACAGTACTTCACGTATTTATTTACAGTAATTTGATGAATTGGAGTACATTAATATTATTAATATAATGTACATATTTTAATTCAATAACCTTTTAATAAATATGCATACAATATTAAGAAAATATGTATCACATTTAGAAATAACGATTGGCACTTGGATACAAATGTTTTATTCTATATGTATAATTTTAACAATTTATTTGCTGTCTCACAAGAATGTCCTTTACCTTTAATACACTAATGATATGCATATGTGTCACTATTTAAGCACGTACACAGGTATGCACTAATTACTCTGATGAAGTGTCAAGTCCTTTGACACGAAACGCGTTAGATGTGATCCCCCTCCTTAGCAGTTTTTAATGCGCTCAATAAAGCCATTATATTGATATTAATCTGCCAGACTCCGTGATTGCTTCGAACAGCGCTCTGCAAACGGTAACAGAAGCATGTAGTGAAAGCCGGCTAGAAGGAGCCGAACTATCGCGTGAGCCGCAGCTTAGCAGGAGCTGGCGTGCAAGGGAAGCGCTCCGCCATCGGCCACATCGCATTTTTTTCGTCTGCATAAAATGATCTTAGGCTGACTTCCAAACAGATAGCGATGGTGTGGGAGACTTTCCAAGTTTTCTTAGTTGATTGATAATCTTTACATGTGCACTCAAGGTTAAAAAGCAAGCCACACAGCTTTTAAGCAGTGCCATGGAGTCTTTAGTTTAGTCTAGTATCCACAGTACAAGGATATCAGTCAGGATCAATGGATCACCCAGTGCTTGGCCAGGCTAGCTGGGTGCCCTATGCAAACCAGCCATGACATCCACCCAGGCTCGGATTTCTAAATGGGCCGCCCCTAGGCCAGTGGCTCCTGATGCCCACCCCCTTGCATGCACGTATGCACGCACATAAGCATGCAAGCCCCGCCTTCGTAAGCGCATACTCGCATGTGCCGGTTTGCAATGGAGCACTGGAGATTACACTCACAGCAGAGTTAAAAGACTAGCCGTCCCCAGTGCTCTTGGAAAAACTAGATTGCGGCTGGGGGGACATGCTGCCCCTAAAATGATGCCGCTCTGTCCTCTGTCTGACCTTTGTGGCCTCACCACAAATCCGGGCCTGCATCCAACCCTCCCAACACATGCACACGCACGTGTGAATAAGCACTGAGTACGGGGAGGGATTTACAAACTGAATGTAGTCAATGAACAAGGGCCCAGACTAGGGGTAGGCAACAGAAGAGAAACGGGTCTTGCGCCCCCCCACATACACAGTTGTGCCCTACGCACATGCCTCTTCTGCCTACCCCTAGGTCCAGCCCTGGGGCCACCACTCAAGTACCAACCAACAAACAAGTATTGGTCCATGTGTGGTGCAGAGAGGTCTTGTCTTGAGCCCTTAATTTTTATGTTTGACATCCCTAAGACAAAGGCCCCTGTAAAGCCAATGGCCATGTCATCTAGGCAGGAGGACTGTCTTTATCAAGAATAGTAGGGAAGTAGTACAGAATCATGCACTTCTACAGCAGTTCCCTGTAATGGAGCAGGCACTGTGCTGAGCCTGTGCTTGTGTGCTGTAAGCCATTGCCTAGCAACCAGCTTCACAGTGATCTCAGGGCTGCAGGAAGTGACACAACAGCCTGGAAGTGACAGGCAGGAAGAGGAAGCAGAGTCTTACAGAGAACAGCTTGGCAGAGAGAGCCAAATGGTGGACCGAGAGAGAGAAAAAGAGGAACTGTCGGTGGGCCCAGAGAACTGGAAGTCCCCACCAAAAGCAGACAGTAGGATCAAGCTGGCACAGGGAAGCCAAATAACAATCCTGGAGAGACAGAGGCGCAAATTCACTAAGCGCCGAAGCGCCAAACGCTAGCGTCAATTTGCTAGCGTTTGGCATTTTTGGTACTTCGCAAATTCACTAAAGAACGCTGGCGTAAATTCGCTAGTGTTACTTCGCACACTTACGCCAGGCGAATTTTCGCTAGCGATGTAACTACGCAAATTCACTAACTTGCGCAGTGTACTGAACGCTACCTTTTACACTAGACTTCCTTCACCACCTCAGACCTGGCGAAGTGCAATAGAGTAGATGGGGATTGTTTCCAAAAAAGTCAAATTTTTTTCTAAGTCCCAAAAAACGCTGGCGTGTTTTCTACATGATGGGTGATAGGCTGAAAAAGATCGAAAACATTTTTGGGGCTCCCCTCCTTCCCCCCTACATTTCCTGACTCATGGCAACTTACCTAGACAGTGGGCACATGTGTAGGGCAAAATAAAATGTATATTTGCTGATTTGAAGGTTTTGTAGGCATTTGTAGTGCAGATACGTATTCCTCCATTGAAATTTGAATTTTGCGCCGTATGCAAATGAACCATCGCTAGCGAAACTTCGCTTCGCTTGGCGAATTAACGCTAGCGCAACTTCGCAAACTTATGCTACCCCTGTGCGCAACTTAGGATTTTAGTGAATTTGCGGAGCGCTGGCGAAAATACGCCTGGCGAAGTGCGGCGAAGTTGCGACTGGCGCAACTTCGCATCTTAGTGAATTTGCCCCAGAGAGTGTGAGAGGAGTCCAGATTGGAGGAATCGGCATCTGCAGGGGATTCCCATCTGAGTATCCAAAGGGGCTGGATTTTCACTGCGTCTCCATAAGTGCTTGACTCACCTGAGGATTCTGTGTAAAGCATCCAAAGGGACTTTTCAAATTTAAAGTGACCTTATCCTAAAGGAGCGCTTGAAGATTTTATAGTCTGAGTTAAAGGACTTTGTTTTATTTTCATTAGAGAGATAGTTTGCACCTGTCTAGTTAATTAGTGAGGCCCCAATTGCCACCTGTTCGAAGTGTTGATTGTATTAGTTGGCCCTTTACTTTTAGTAAAACAGTTATTTGGTTTACCTAGTTTACTGTTTTCCTAGTGGGGCCACCGGAAGGTATATTCCCGGATCCCACTATGTGGAGGCACTGCGCTAATAATTATCAGGTAGCCAGTCTCTCCCAAAACCATTGCGGAGTGGCTCAGGTTTCTCCCGTGCCATCAGGTAAGCTCCACACATGGAGTGTAACACCGGCCAAGAGGTGTTGAAAGGTTTACATCTAAAATATGGTACATCCATCTCCCGTAAAGCTCCTTTTAAGTAAAATATTTTTTTCTCTGTAACAATAAAACAGTACCCTGTACTTGATAGTTACTACACTGCATGAATCCATACTTGTAAAAAAAACAATCCATTTGGGTTTATTTAATGCTTAAATGTTTTTAATAGACTTAAGGTAAAATGATCCATATTAAAGAATAACTCCTTATCTACAAAATCACAGGTCCCAGTCTTTCTGCATAACATATTTCATACCTGTACTCATTACCCAACTTTGCATTTCAAACTGTATTCATTGGTCACAGCCCTAGTGGCTTTTCATTTGCTGGAGTCTAGGAAATTCAGACAGACAGGAGATGTGCATATCCATTATTTCTACTAGGAGCTAGTGGAGAGTCCTTCTTCCAGATGCCCACATTGAAACTTCCAGTTAGAAATCACAAAGAATGTTATGTGACCAATAAATACAGCCTAAAACTGTAATTTCAACTCTAACATCAACTTCACTCCTCTGTTTTGCCTTGTTCTTTCTCCTGGATGTTAACCATTAAAGCAGGAGAAAGTAAAAGTAAGAAAAAGCATAAAATAACAAAGGAAAACAATAATAAAGTGACTGAGAACTTTGAGATATAGACCCTATAAAATTAATCTTGAGTTTGACTTCCAGAAACTAATCAAAAGCGATAATTGTGGGAATCATTCCAGTAAGTGTCTAATCCTTACCTGGCAAACTTTCCTATTGTTACCTATTGTGATATCACTGTTCACTGATAAGTGTAGCCATGGTTAAATGCACAATATTACAGTCAAGTCTGAGACTCCAGGAATTAGCAGTTCTAGTTGCTCCGAGACACTCTCTGTAATTGTAGAAAAATACCAGTGATAATGGATCTTATCTCTAGTCCCTCTCTGTATTTATATCTAGAACACATTTTTACCTTATACTCTGTTGACCCATATGGCTTACCATAGAACATAACATTCAGAACCCACTCTCATGCTAAACATTTTGGGTGTTATTTACACCAATGCTGAAAATAAGAAAATGCTCATGAGAAAATATAAAGTCCGCCTGAGGACCATGATGCTCAAAGTAGTGGATAGATCAACTAGGGTTCTTCTAAAGACATTGGCTAGTATTTGTGCTGGTGTCAGGACTTAACCCACCATTCACTCTCTTGGAAACATTCCCATGCATAATTTATTGAGTGGGAACTGTAGTCAGTTTTAATTAGACTCTCTGTAGGTTTAGCAATAAAACAGAGATGTAGCAAATCCATGATCAAGTGGGTACATTAGGAAACCCACCAGTCACATTGCATACTTTGTGGTCCTAGTGGCTTTTTATTGGCTGGAGTCTTGGAAATTCAGACAGACAGGAGATGTGCATATCCATTATTTCTGCTAAAAATAAAGGAGCAATTGGAGAGTCCTTTTTCCAGATGCCCACATTGCACTTCCAGTTAGAAACCACAAAGAATGTTATGTGACCAATAAATACAGCCTAAAACTGTAATTTCAACGTCAACTTCACTCCTCTGTTTGCCTTGTTCTTTCTCCTGGATGTTAACTATTATAGCAGGCGAATAATAAAATAACAAAGGAAAACAATAAAATATAATTGAGAACTTTGAGTCAAAAGTGGTAATTGTGGGAATAATTCCTGTAAGTGTCTAATCCTTACCTGGCAAACTTTCCGATTGTTACCTATTGTGATATCACTGTTTACTGTTCAGTGTAGCCAAGGTTAAATGCACAATATTACAGTCAAGTTTGAGACTCCAGGCATTAGCAATTCTAGTTGTTCAGAGAGGCTCTGTGTAACTGTAGAAAACTACCAGTGATGTTTATAAAGCATTTACAAAGTGTGTTTACCTATTTTAATATCTTCTTGCAGCAGCCATGACTGCAAACCTAGACCGAGGGCCATTGTTGTTCAGTGGACTATACTGAAGCTTATAATAATAGAATGCAGGTGCTGTGTGCAGGTACTGTCTGTTCATAGTGTCCCAACACTACTTTTTTTCCCTCTTCCAGACAGAACACCTTGAGTGGTGGGCCCTGACAATTATATAGAATATTATAATATAACAAATGTTTTATTAACATGGTTCAGCTATTCCAGCTCATTAAATGAGGAGTCTAACACTTTTTGGGGATATTTCAAGTAAAAGTTATTGCATGCAAAATGGTTGATGGGGTCCCCCAGTCATTGTGAGGTTTGTGTAATTGCCCCTTTTGCCCTTTTATTAAAGTGACCATTCACTAAATTCGAATGAAGGATTCGAAGTAAAAAAACTTCGAATTTCAAAGTTTTTTTTGGGCTACTTCGACCTTCGACTACGACTTCGAATCGAAGGATTTGAACTAAAAATCGTTCGACT
Source organism: Xenopus petersii (assembly GCA_038501925.1). NCBI lineage: Eukaryota > Metazoa > Chordata > Amphibia > Anura > Pipidae > Xenopus > Xenopus petersii. The sequence goes on along the minus strand of CM076687.1, from coordinate 8,310,969 downwards.
ATTCGACCATTCGATAGTCGAAGTACTGTCTCTTTAAAAAAAACTTCAACCCCCTAGTTCGGCAGATAAAAGCTACCGAAGTCAATGTTAGCCTATGGGGAAGGTCCCCATAGGCTTGCCTAAGTTTTTTTGATCGAAGGATATTCCTTCGATCGTTGGATTAAAATCCTTCGAATCGTTCGATTCGAAGAATTTAATCGTTTGATCGAAGGAATAATCCTTCGATCGTTCAATCGAATTTTCTGCGCTAAATCCTTCGACTTCGATATTCGAAGTCGAAGGATTTCAATTCCTAGTCGAATATCGAGGGTTAATTAACCCTCGATATTCGACCCTTGATACATCTGCCCCAAAGATTTCTTTGTAGAAACCTAACATAACATCCAAAATTCACTATCAAGTCCAATAGATCAGAACTTGTTTTTCCAGTGAAATATTAACATATATTCAAATAAACATTATTTTCTCCATTTAAGAGTTTAGAGCAGCTCTGTGCTTAATTCGGTGTCCTGGCTGAATCATTTACCGGTCTAGAATCCTTGACATGCAGTGATGGTGCTACCAGGCAAGTTTCTCCATCTACAAAAAGTTCCTGTACCAAAGTTGTCTTAAGGTGGCCATAGACGTAACAATTACGATCTTTCTTGGAAAAGATCTTTCCAAGAAAGATCGTTTGTTTCAATACACAGGCGTAGAGCTGAATCATCAGATATACAGGTAGATATACGGGAAGAAACAATAGAATTCCACCTGTATCTGATGATTCAGCACTAACAATGGACGATGTTTGGGTCTCTTCAAAGGCACCCGATCAAAATTTCACGTCCAGCCCGATTGACGAGCCGGGATAAGTCTTCTGCCGATATCGGTCGGCTCTTTTTCCACCATACACGCAACAAATATCGGACTAAAATTTGTTTTGTACGATATTATCTGTGCGTCTATGGCGACCTTTAGGCACATCTTAATGCAGCCTGACAGGCCATTCAGTCTGCTTCTTTCCTACCTGATTTAAAGCCTTGCTCTTCTAGGTGATCTGTGCCCTTCTCCCATTAACTGAATAGTCATTATATTCATCCCGAGAACTTTTAATCCCTTAACCACCTTGCATGCACGCAAGTCTCTCTCTTTATATTTAAGATAGACAATAACTGGATTCACTATCTACTGCTAATGCTGTTGGGTTTCTTGAATAACCTGCCAAATAGATTTTGGGGTGATAATGGATTTTTTTCTAGTCCCTCTCTGTATTTGTTTCTTGAACCCATTTTTACTTTATAATCTGTTGACCCATATGGCTTACCATAGAACTTTACATTTAGAACCCACTCTCATGCCAAAAATGTTGAGCGTTTTTTACACATATGCCCGAAATAATAAAATGCTCATGATAAAGATCATCTAGGTTTCTTCTGAAGACATTGGCCAGTATTTGTACTGGTGTCAGAACTTAACCTACCATTTACTCTCTTTGCAAACTTCCCATGCATAAATAATTGAGTGTGACTCTATGTAGGTTTAGCAATGAAACAGGAAAAGATGTAACAAACCCATGATCAGGTGGGTGCATTAGGAAACCCACCTGCCACACACGTGTCTCACCCAACACCATAGAGCTAAAGTTGTTTTGTGGCCAGACATACATATACGTAATAGTTGTAGACAAAGCACCTGCCTATTAATTTCAAACATTCAATTGTGGGTCACTTCCGTCATGGTGAGGGACCTGTAAAAAATTATCCCTCTGCTGGGTTTGAACCTGTGACCTTTTGCATTGCAGCCTGTTGCCTTACCTCTTTACTATTCAGGCAAACTAGCAGTAGAGGCTTACCCTGTTCTGAGGTTCCTATGGCTAGCCCTGGCACTGTTAATTATACTCAGCTATTTTGCGTTAACCAGCAGGTGCAGCCTATTCCAGCATATTCCTAATTAGCTCACAGAAGAGGGCCCTTATTTAAACCATGAACTAGCTTCCCTCCCTGCCAGTTCATAGTTCTTGTTACCTGCTGGACACCCGGTCTATGTTCCTACGTTGCATGTAGAGGGTTTAGGTGGGTGAGAAAACCAATCCACACATGTAGGATAAAATTCTTGTCCGGCTTAATTTCGTATAAATAAAATAACAAACAGGCATCTATTACAGATGTACTCCTACTCTATGACATGTTAAGTCACCTGACGCGTTTCATGCCTCTTTCTGGCACTTTAATCAGAGGTGAGGTCACAGGATATCCTGTGCCTTATATACCTGTGTTCATTAAAAAAATCTCAGATATAAAATAAGATAAACAGACATTCTAAACTCTGTTTGTTACAAGTCATATTGGTTACAGTTAGCATATGTCGTTATATAATGTTATAAAAAAGACACGTTGATTCTTGTACTTAATTGGCAATATTGTCATTCCAATATATACATACACATATTATAGTGCTCACATTAAGGCTGAAAGAAGCATATCACCTCCCAGTCATTATTGAGACCATGTGGATGTCTAGTTCTCAAAGTAAAAATCCAGAAAATTTCTCTTTGATCAATTGTGTTCCTACGTTCCTGATTTCCTAGGTCCAGTCTGACTCTGTTCCAGGACTCTCTCCCATGCTGGTATTGCCAGTTCTAGTTTACCCTTTTGGCTAATGTATGCCTGTTCCTGGACTTTTGCTTAACTTTGAACTCCTGAGGCAGTTCATAGTTCTTCATACCTGCTGGACACCCGGTCTATGTTCCTGATTTCCTAGTTCCTGTCTGACCCTGTTCCAGGACTCTCTCCCATGCTGGTATTTCCGGTCCTTGTTTCCCCTTTTGGCTAATGTATGCCTGTTCCTGGTCTTTTGCTTAGCCAGGAAGTTTGTTCTTTTTATTATCCTACCTGTTTCAGTTCTATGGAATTCATTTACTTTATGTTGGCTAAATAAACTCTCTGACTGCAAGCATCCTTATAGTCAGTGGCCCGGCTGGTCATTGCAGTGTGGGGTTTTGGCTACTGGCTATGACAGGAACCCCCTAAAGGCATTGCCTTGGAATACCACATAAATGTTAATTTCTTGTCTGTCTGGCCTCACATCCATCAACACAGAAGAACAGGAAAATAAAGCAAAAGGAAAATAGATACTCAGGCTCTTTGTGTTTCTATTGGATAAATCCATAGGGAAAATATTAACAAAGGTATCATGATATAGTATAAAGTCATCCTGCTTGCATTGTCAGATCTGTTGCTTTAGCTTGGATGGGCAGCTGAATTATAGTGCCAGAGGCCTTGAGGTACTGCCGGATGTTGGTTTAAGAAGAGATGGAGCCAAAAGAAACATGTACCAATTAATTCCTAGAAGTATTCTGGAAACTCCATAGCAAATGCACGCACTGTGATTTGGCCATTACACATGGGTCTTGATTTTCTCTGAAAAGCCAGAGCCCGTCTCTGAGCACCAGAACAAGCATAATTAACACCTTTGATGTAATGGACAAGGAAACCAGAACATGGAGAAGTTGCAGGACACAATTTAATATGACAGGATACTCATTATTATCACATCAACACAGTGAACACATCATTTACCTAAATGAATATATATCTGCTTCAGAAAATTCAGGACATACAGCAAATACATTGGGTCAAACCTGGGCCTGTTTGTCTTCTGTACACAAAACATAAATAGAACTTGAAATCTTTGTGTAGACAAAATGGCAGAAGAACTGAACTTTATTTTGTACTGAAGATGGAGGTGAAACCTGACACTTTTGCCTACATAAAACCAGATCGGGGTAGAGCCTGACACAATTTTGTACCCAAAAAATAGGGAAAAAAATGGACTCTTTTTTTTGTTGACAAGATACGGTCAATCTTGACTCCATTTTGTACTCAAAATGGGTATGAAACCTGACTTCTTTATGCAGACAAGATAGAGCTTCACTTTTGCATAAAGATGGCGTGCAAGGTGGCATTGCAACTAATGTAATTGCATCACAGGTGAGATGTGTTAAAACTAATGCAAATGGACATAATTGAGAAAAAAAATTCATTGTCATTGTTTTCATATCTGCTGTTTTGCATCAAAACGATGAATGATTCTTTATAAGCAGGTCACTGTGGGAACCGTGAACATACTGCCACCTTTGAGGATGGTGGTAGGTTCAGGGTTCTCCTGTTATAATCAGGGCTGGACTGGGCCGGCAGGAACACTGGGAAAAAATCAGGCCGGCCTTGGTTCTTGTGAGACTTGATGACCCAGAACTGCTCCCCGCCTGAAGCAATGTGCAGCACTGCTCTCCGACCCAATTGTGACTGTGAGAAAAAGAAGGTACGCGTGGTGGGGTCGGAGAGGTGTTGCCGCAGGGGGCAAAGAAGGGTTGAGGCTGGGGCGGAGTGCCAGGGGGAGGGGGTTCTGAAATGGCAACCCCAGTGGGTCCCCGACACCCAGTCCGACTCTGGCGATAATGGATGCACCTGTGCATTACATTCAGAACAAATGGGTGCTCAAGCAGCAATGCACAAAGAGACTTTGCACACAAGTACTTTTCATTAATGCCCTTTTGAGTAAAGGCAGTGTTCATTATGTGTTATCACAACAACCTTTTATGTCTTTTGTACTTTTTCACCTAGAGGTTGAGGGAGGAGTAAAAGGATTGGGTTTTCTGTCCGATTCTGGAAAAAAATAAAAGTCCTGCCAGAACACCTGATATTCTTACACCTGACGTAAGCAGAGCAAATCTGGCCTGTTTCAGTGGATTAGTTGGAATGGCAGGGGAGCAGGACACGTGCCACGATGCACATCTCTGAGCCGTGTGTGTGGAACAAAGACAAGAAGCAGAGCCCTTATTTCATCTCTTCAGTTGGAACAATGATGTCACTCCCTGGCCAAACCAGGGTTGCCAGGTTGGCAGTTTTCCAACCAAATTGGGCTACTTATTTAAAGCCCAGGCGGGTTTTGAAAGTACAAACTAGCAAAGGTACAGATTTGGGCTACTTTTTTGGGCCTTTGGCTGGTTTGTACTTTGGAAACCAGCCAAAGTGTTTCCTTCATTAATGTGCCAAGCCTGTGTCTCCCAATGCATGTTGGGTAATGTAGTTTTTGCCAACTGCCAAGTTTAATGTAAGACTACTGCTATGTATTGGTAGCCGAGGATGAGTAGAGTACAACAGTGCTTTATTGGCAGAGTCATGCAGGCATTACACAACAGTAACTTTCACTTTCAATTTTAAGCTACCAGGAAGTATGCACAGTATAAGTCTGGGCACAGTGACATCTACAGGCCATTTGTATAAACACCACAACTACAATACCCAGCATGCAATGGAACTGACTTGTGTAGAAGTCGTAGATACCAGATTTTGGGCTCTGTACCCCAGTCTCCTGTCACTCTTAAGCATTCTTGCATCTTTCGAAGACTTTCCTCAGTTTCCATCAGTTTTGGGGCAAAAATCTGCTGGCCACCAAAATGTCTAGAGGTTGACCTGTTTTACCAATGTTTATTGAAATTGTATATGTATTAGGCCTTATGGGGTCCCTATACCTCTTGAGCCCCTCTCTGTATTAACGCTAGAGTCCTGCGCAGGTCCAACCCATACCCAACCCACAAATTGACCAGCATGTTCCTGCTAACTGCAATAGACCAAGTAACCTTCCGACCCGGGGGGCATGTGAACACGGAAGTGACATCACATTTGAACGGAAGTGACGAAACTCCACTGCCGAATCTACGCAAAAAAAATGTGCAAACCGCAAGGGTGGGGGTAGATTCACTAATGGGCTAATTTTTGCCAGCATCAGCTTCGCACACCTCGCATCAATTCACCAGACGCAAATGCACTACAACTACGCCAATTCACTAATATGTGAAGTTTCGTCCTGGGCACTAAACGCTTTGTTTCGATAGCGTTACTTCAGCAGTGTGAGCATTACATAGTGAAGATGTGCTAGCCTTCGTTTGTGCCTAGCGAAAATTCGTTAGGGATCTTGCACTTAGGTCATTAAAGTAATTTAAAGTTGTATGGACGTCTTAATTATAAATGTTGCTGCAAATGCTTGAAGTTACCACTTTTTATGACAAATGTCCAGGGAACCTTAATAAAGACAAGAGAGTTAATATAATGCCCTACACATGAGCCCACTGTAACATGAATGTTCCATATGTTATGAAGTCTCTTTTGTTAGCAAATTGTCACCTGTGCCTGTGAATTGGCGATGTCCCTGCAGATGTGATTTCTGGTGAAACGTCTCTAGTGTTAGCCACTTCGCCCTTTAGTAAATCTGCCCCTAAATGTTGTGTATTCCATGCTTTCTCTCCTTTTTCAGCTTTGAATGGCTGGCCCCATGGCTACACAGTAGCTTGCTTAAAGAAACTTGAGTTTTTGAAGCAAACACACCAGTTTTATCAGTGCAGCCAACAGTTTTCACTACTTTAAAAGACTGCAGATTGTAGCCTTGTATCCAACAAACTATCGGACGTCCCAATCTTCCAACCTGCCACCATTCAGATTAAATAAAGTAGTAAAATAATAAATCAGACGATGTTCTGGCCATGACAGCAATCGTATGAATGTTATGTCTGATAAATTCTAGTGACAGTCACCTATTGATATCATCAGATAATACATGCAGAGAAATTATCGTTAGCTGACAAATCTTTTAACCTGTCCGATTGACTAAATGACTGATTGCCATGGTATGAAAAATGTCAGGACGATTCACACACTATCCCAAAATCTTCCAAAACTTTGATTACTACTATACATTTGCGTCTATGGCCACCTTTACTGTTCCTTTAAAAAAACTCAGTACCTACCTGTCCATTTTTTTGGTAAAATGCTAGGGGTGCTTTTGGGCTATTTGCAATCATCTGTAGAATTATATTAAGTCACAAGTTCAAAAAGTGCCTTAAAGCACTAATAGTAACTTTAATCACGATGCAGCAATTAACCTTGCAATAAAGTTTTAAAATAAAGACTGTTCTTTGGTCTTTAGTTACTCAGTAACCCAGAGATAAAATAAAGTTTTCCCTACATCACATGAGCGTGTTTACACCATGAAGAGCCAAAATTGTGTGTGCATGATAATCTGCACGTTGCTTTGCTGCTGAGGATTGATGAGAAGTGATAGCTTCACTCTTAGGGGCAAATTCACTAAGTGCGAAGCGCCGAACGCTAGCGTTAATTCGCTAGCGTTGGGCATTTTCGTTACTGCGCAAATTCACTAACGAACGCTGGCGTAGTTTCGCTAGTGTTACTTCGCATCCTTACGCCAGGCGAATTTTCGCTAGCGACGTAACTACGCAAATTCACTAACTTGCGCAGTGTACTGAACGCTACCTTTTACGCTAGACTTCCTTCACCACCTCAGACCTGGCGAAGCGCAATAGAGTAGATAGGGATTGTTTCAAAGAAAGTCAAATTTTTTTCTAAGTCCCAAAAAACGCTGGCGTGTTTTCTACATGATGGGTGATAGGCTGAAAAAGATCAAAAATATTTTTGGGGCTCCCCTCCTTCCCCCCTACATTTCCTGACTCATGGCAACTTACCTAGACAGTGGGCACATGTGTAGGGCAAAATAAACATTTTATTTGCTGATTTGAAGGTTTTCTAGGCATTTGTAGTGCTGATACGTGTTCCTCCATTGAAATTTGAATTTTGCGCCGTATGCAAATTAGCCTTCACTAGCGTAACTTCGCTTTATATAGCGAATCAATGCTACCGCAACTTTGCAACCTTACGCTACCCCTGTGCGCAACTTCGGATTTTAGTGAATTTGCGAAGCACTGGCGAAACTACGCCTTGCGAAGTGCGGCGAAGTTGCGTCTGGCAGTTCGGGGAGATTAGTCGCCCGGAAGAAGAGCCAATTTATTGCCGGGCAACTAATCTCCCCGAGTCTGAGCGTGCGTCTCTGCCCTTATCTGTACATGATCAGATGAAGGGCTGGGCATGAATAATATACATATACAAACACTCTAGCAGGCAGCTATGTGAGATATTCACTTTAGGTCCCCTGGGGTTTAAATAACATTTAGAATTGATTTAAAGGGCTATTTCTGCACCGGGGAATAATAAAAGGCACATTGAGCAATAGTTGACATTCAGCACTTGCCCCTTTTCAGAAATGAGCCTCCTGGATTTTCCAGTTGATAGACTTAATATATAAATAATATATAAATGTGTGTATGACGCAGGGAAAGGGCAGAACTGCCAACAGTATATGGGGGATAGTTTGCTGGAACCAACTAGCCTGGATCTTTCCTCTGAGCAAATTCAGTTTACAGTCTGAATGTAATAGAAACTCTAATTAGTATTAATCATATTGTTGCAAGGTTAAATTACATTATATAACTGGCTATCTTTGGAGAAGTCAGAGGTAATCAGCTTTTTATTGCTTTAGTGTCTATAAGCTTCCGTTGGATAATCTACTGTATATACTTTCCTGACTGTATAATCTGCTCCCTTTCCTGTCTCCCAGGTTCCCAGCACCGCTGTGCACAAGCTGAGTTCATGGCACGCAAGCCGGATTTGATCCTGCACTGGGAAACTATCACACTACTGACCTAAGGATATATTCATTATATATATGTATTTGTGTACTTTATAGCTAAAGGGGTGATATTATATTGGGGGGGACAAACAAAAGTAGTTAAAGGGGAACTCCACAAAAACACAACGAAAGCTTTTTGAAAAGTAAATGTCATTTCAAGCAACTTTGCAATATACATCATTTAAAAAATATGCAGACTTTTCTTGATTTTTAATGGTTTCTGACAGTTCCCTAAGCCTAGCCCCCTGCTCTCCTGCTGATCTGTCTGACTACTTTGCTGAGCTGTCTGACTACCTTTACTTTGTATCAGCAGCCATCTGTCCTCAGCCTGCATCCTCCAAACCCCACAATTCCCTGCACATGTGATTTCAATAAGGAAAGTAACATCACAGTGCAATGCATTGTGGGTTATGTAGTTCCTGCATGCTGTCTGTAAGCTGTGGAGAAGTTGTTACAATTTTGTTTAGTCCCTCCTTCCCTGCCAGGACTTCAAATGATGCAGAAAGAGAAGAACTGTTAAACAGCTGGATTTCAGTATAGAAAATGACATTTATTTATACTTTTTGAAGAAACAGGTAACTGTGATGGGTATATCAGGGGTTTCTGTGTTATGTGGCCTCTTAATCAAATTTTGGTTTGGAGTTCCCCTTTAAAGAAAATGTCATACAAGTCAGCGGAGACATTGAGCAGGTAAGGGGCGAGGGAAGATCCTTTGTACAGCCACTGTTGTTTGATAGCCCTCAGTTAGGACAGACACTCAACGCTTGGCATACAGCAAGGATAAATGAAATGTAGATAATAAAAAAGGCAACAGTTCCTTGTATACTTATAATACAAGTGGCAGTTGTGCCAAAAAAAAAAAAGAAACTGCAGTTCAACTGAAATTTTCCATCAGGACAGACTATTTATTATCTGAACTTCATAAACCACTTACACTTTTACACAGCAATTTACAGAGATTCTACACCATTCACTGCCCCAGTGGATGAAATGTTAGGTCCATATTACATCCATACGATAGGGCCCATTATATGAGGAATATGTTTTTGGAGTGTGACACCAATGCAGACAATGTACAAACTCTAAGAAGTGTAGAAGTGTTACCCATGAGTAAGGTTGCCACCTGGTTAGTATTTTACCAGCCTGGCCAGTAAAATACCTGCCAAGACCAGGGGTGGTATTACAAATTTACCGGCAATGTACCTGCCTGTAAATTTGTAATACCCTTAACAAGACCCCTTGGCCTGCCCCCAATCCCCTGGAAATGTAACTTTTGTCCTCCTTCTAGTGATCTCCGCAAGGCGACCCCATCCCTTTTACATCACAGCACCACCTCCTTTTACATCACAGCCCTCCCCCTTTTGTTCCTGTCCCCCACCAGCAGGTAAAAATTTTAGGAAAAGGTGGCAAACCTACCATAAGCCCCCATGTTGCCCTCAAATAATCCTCATTACACCAGAATAACCGGATTAACTGTTTGAATCACACACAGATAGGGACTGAGGGAGCCCTTTACGTGCCCCTAGATTGTGCCATTTATCGCATTTGCACATGGCTTTTTTCCATTGTAAATGACCTCTACCCCCTCCTGTTACTTTTAACAATAAAACAGAATAAGCAACATATTAGGCTCATTTCATTCAGTATGGCAACTCTCATAGCTAATTAAAGTGAGAGCATTTAAGCTTTATTCAAAATGTTTCCGTTTAAAACATAGTTTTGCTGCTGAGAAGTAAATTCTTTAAATAAAACAGTTTTGCTGCAGGCGAAACAGCAATTCCTTCAAGTCCAACCCCAACCTAAATTGTTGTGTAAGGAAACGTCAGAAAGAAAAACCTTGAAGGGTGGCATGTTGGGTAACACTATTATAAAGAGTATGTTGTAATTTAGCCCTACTACTGCTATCTTGCCTTATTGCTCCATCTTCCTATACTTTACCTAGAACCTCCATTCTTCATTGCTAACCTACAGCTTGGCATGGACCCACAATATATAGGGCTCTGGGTTGTGTCCTCTGTTTTTATCCAGCACCAATTAATGTGTTTATGTAAATCCAGCACTGAACATTAAAACAATACATTAATAGAACCAGAGGGGAACAATGCAATAATATAATGTAAATAGATAAAAGAATATACAAGATAAGTGTTACAGACAAAGACAGCTTACAATTGAAGTGGGCACAGAGCTTACAATCTAAATATCCATATTTCCCCACTGTCTTGTCGATATCCCGATTAATTGTTTCTCACACGCAAGGCTATTGTGTGTCTCTCTATGGCAGTGCTGAAACCCAGGTTGAGAGTATGGAGCAAGTGATATTACATAGGCTCACGTTGAGCTCACGTTGCCAGCATAGCAGACTTAAGCTTAAAGGATGGGTTCCTTTCCTTGTAGGGAGAAGAGCTCGGATAGGAGTTGCAAACAAGTTCTTAGAACCAGGGGCCTGGATATATCTGTCTGCCTTTCACAAAGCCCCCAGGACTCCTGCAGACAGCTGCAGCTAGAATGTGTAAACAGCTTCACCAGGGGAGCCTTGCTCCATTCCTGCTGAGTGATTAACTTCAAATATATCCCTTGTTTTTCTGCAGCCAAAATATCCCATGGATAGGCCTATGGCTGAAGAAGGGAAGGCACTTGCAGTAAACACATCTAAATATTTGCTGGTAACACACAATACACTTGGCAGAGGCAGAGGGAGAAACTGATCTTGGGTGCAAACAAAGTTTAGAGTGTGTTTAGGTACAATCATGCAAATATCTCTCTGGTTCCCTAATTCATCTGATTGGGTAAAATGTACTTAGTTGCCCGCGTAGTGCTACGATCTGTCCTATTATAACCCCTATAATGGCTGGAAGGATAGGTGTTCCACCAAATGTTTGCCTCCATAATTGCCGCCAGCTAAACCTATTGCCATGGTGAGAAATATATGGCACATTAAGCTACACAAAATGTTTGTAGTTTGTTCCAGAAAACATTCATTGCTTACATGTGCAATTCAGAAATGGTGGTATGATGATAATGCCACTGTACATCATTTACAGTACAGGTATGGGGTCCGTTATCTGAAAACGAATTATTCTCAGTCCATGTGCAAAATCCTCATCATTCAGGGCATGTCACAGGAGAGAAGGAGAAAAACAGTTCCAGTAGTCATCTCTTTTGGAGACAATGGTATGTTCCAGTGTGGGGGGTTGGATAGTGACAGTGAAATTGAATGCAGTGTTGGTAATGCTCCAAATGTTAGCTGAAGCACGTGTTGTGCGATGTCAGGTCACTTTGCCATGCCTGTGACGTTTAGCACAGATTTGTAAGCATTAAAATAAACCTTGGGCACAATATAATTATTGTATAACTAAGCTTCTGTTATAATAATTAGCTATGAAGAGATGTCCAACCCAGAGAGTCTCAAGCTATCAGCTCTCAGCTTCCTCTGACCCAATATATTCCAATGTTCATGGCAAGTTTTCCATAAAGCGTACCTAGGGCACAGCAAAGAACTTACCCCAAATTTCACAGTAACTGGCCTTCAGTTGGCCCCCTTGACTCATAACAAGGTGACAGATATATAAAAACATTTCGGTAATAGTCACCCTGCTATGGTTCCAGCGGTACCCAGGGTACATATAAGCATTCACCCCAAATTTCCCCATAACTGACCTTCAGGCTGGGCCCCCTTAGCTCATAACAAGGTTACAGATATATATAGAAACATTGGGGTAACAGTCACCCTGCTATAGTCCCAGGGGTACCCAGGGTACAAATAAGCACTCACCCCAAATCTCCCCCTAACTGTCCTTCAGGCTGGGCCCCCTTAACTCATAACAAGGTTACAGATATATAGAAACAGTGGGGTAACAGTCACCCTCCTATAGTTCCAGGGGTACCCAGGGCACACATAAGCACTCACCCCATATCTCATCTTAACTGACCTTTTAGGCTGGACCCCCTTAGCTCATAACAAGGTTACAGATATATAGAAACATTCGGGTAACAGTCATCCTGCTCTAGTTCCAGGGGTACCCAGGGCACAAATAAGCACTCACCCCAAATTTCCCCATAACTAACCTTCAGGCTGGCCCCCCTTAGCTCATAACAAGGTTACAGATATATAGAAACATTGGGGTAACAGTCACCCTGCTATAGTTCCAGGGGTACCCAAGACACATATAAGCACTCATCCAAAATCTCCCCCTAACTGTCCTTCAGGCTGGGCCCCCTTAACTCATAACAAGGTTACAGATATATAGAAACAGTAGGGTAACAGTCACCCTCCTATAGTTCCAGGGGTACCCAGGGTACAAATAAGTGCTCACCCCAAATCTCCCCCTAACTGGCCTTCGGGCTGAACCCCTTTAGCTCATAACAAGGTTACAGATATATAGAAACAGTGGGGTAACAGTCACCCTCCTATAGTTCCAGGGGTACCCAGGGCACACATAAGCACTCACCCCAAATCTCATCTTAACTGACCTTTTAGGCTGGGCCCCCTTAGCTCATAACAGGGTTACAATTATGTAGATCACTGACCATGCTATAGTCCCAGGACCATCTGGGGTATCAGATAAGCACCAACCCAAATTGACCTCAAACTGAATCACCCTACAGCCATGGGGAGTTAACTCTGTTCGAGCCAGTTCCCAGCGGAAACAACCTACGCTGGACCCCCACCAGAATATTTTTTGGGGCACCCTTTTGACTTTCATCCTAAGCCACCCTCGCCTTATTAGTGCTTATTGTCTGCATCCACAATTGCACACACAGGAAGGTGTCAGGAAAGAGTAAGTAAGATGGAATCATACAGCAGATCTCGCAACTGATCTGAATACTATGCTGGAAACATACAAGTTCATTGTCATAGGCAGAACTATCGGATTAACTGAGATTTGGCCCCAAAGGCAGACAACCAAACTTCAATGGTCATTTGGTCAGTGACCTCACTCACACCAAAGGGAGCCATTAGTAAAATGGATTTACACATCAACTGCAGTCTAATGGCCATTGACTAAGAAGACTGAGCTGCCATATTGCTTGACCACATCACTCTATATAAAGTGTATTTTTTATTGTTGACTCTGACCGGAGGAAGGCTGTGTGCCTTTTAAATAAGCCGAGAGAAAGTTCAAAGTGGAGATCGTTATTGTGGGTGAGATCTAATTGTTTTCTTTTACCCTTAATTTTTTTCTGGTGCAAATAAAGCGGTAGGGGGACGTCCCATGTGAGTCGCTGGTGCAGGTGGACATTATAGAACGGACTCCCACAAGGTATTTTTCATCCTGAATTAATCCTCTGGTTAATGATCAGTGAATTGAGCACTTTTATGTTAAGCAGCCTGCACTAACATAACATTTAAACGGAATTAGCATGGGACATTTTAATTGAATATACAGCAACACCAATGGATTGTGAACTTTATTAATACAAGTTATCAAACAAACAACCTCCATTGATGAATTTTTATCACATATAGAATGACTTGAAGTTGAAGGTGTATGAGTTCTACCAAAATGAATTGAAAATAATTACAGCTAATTACTTATTTATGTATTCCTTTAATTATTTTCAATTGCTGAAGTGTAACAAGGTCGGTTAATAGATTGTAAAACTGCGTGAGGTCTTAATACCAATAAAATTATTTTGAATGAGCAAATCTGGTCCATTGGGTTACAGAGATGTGACTGCCCTGGGAGTGGGAGGATTGCTTGGGGGGGGGGAATAGGAAACCAAACAGGGAATCTAAGCATTAAAAGGAATATATCAATATTTATACAGTATGTGGGCACAGAGGCAAATGGTTCTATATTGTGCAATGAGGCAGGTAGGCATATGGCTAATGACTTGGGCTGGACTTCCTGTTTTTTTACTAAAAGTACAGTTAATTCTTGATCTATTATGATGGAACAAAGCCAGCACCAAGAATGGCCCAGACATACTGCTCAGATAAAAACATGCTTATGACAAGCACGACGACAGTTATAATGGCATGGCCAGCTGCCATCTTTGTCTGATACTATGGCGCAAATTCACTAAGCGCCGAAGCGCCGAACGCTAGCGTCAATTCGCTAGCGTTTGGCATTTTCGGTACTTCGCAAATTCACTAACGAACGCTGGCGTAAATTCGCTAGTGTTACTTTGCACACTTACGCCAGGCGAATTTTCGCTAGCGATGTAACTATGCAAATTCACTAACTTGCGCAGTGTACTGAACGCTACCTTTTACGCTAGACTTCCTTCGCCACCTCAGACCTGGCGAAGCGCAATAGAGTAGATAAGGATTGTTTCCAAAAAAGTCAAATTTTTTTCTAAGTCCCAAAAAACGCTGGCGTGTTTTCTACATGATGGGTGATAGGCTGAAAAAGATCGAAAAATTTTTTGGGGCTCCCCTCCTTCCCCCCTACATTTCCTGACTCATGGCAACTTACCTAGACAGTGGGCACATGTGTAGGGCAAAATAACATTTATATTTGCTGATTTGAAGCTTTCCCAGGCATTTGTAGTGCAGATACGTATTCCTCCATTGAAATTTGAATTCGGCGCCGTATGCAAATGAACCATCGCTAGCGAAACTTCGCTTCGCTTGGCGAATTAACGCTAGCGCAACTTCGCAAACTAACGCTACCCCTGTGCGCAACTTCAGATTTTAGTGAATTTGCGGAGCGCTGGCAAAAATACGCCTGGCGAAGAGCGGCGAAGTTGCTCCTGGCGCAACTTCGATCTTAGTGAATTTGCCCCTATGAGTTGCTATTATACAGCACAAACCATTGAATTTTAGCTGCTGTAAGACCTGGGCCACACATTGAAAAGAGCATTAGTGTTGGGTATAGGGTTGCCACCTTTTCTGGAAAAAAATACCGGCCTTCCTGTATTCTTGCCCGTTTTTTCCTATTAATAACATTGGCATCAAGCATCATCTTTCCTGGCCAGGTGACAACTTAGTTGGGTACATGTGCCACTCTAACCATTCAGAGCCTTGGAACATTTGCAAGGTCAAAACCACCCATAACATTAGAACACATAACGAGCTATAAGCAATTTTTAGTCTCGAGTAAAGAATTAAAACAGTTATAGGGTTAGAACAATCACCAATCAGAACTATAAAACTTCCACAATCTTCAACTAAAATAGGCACATTGTCACCTACTGTATTATAGTGCTACCGTGGTGAAAGGTAGCCTTCTACTTTACTCGTGCCACAGGCTACTCAATGTAATATTCCTAGGACATGGAATAACTATTTATATATGGCAGTACTATTCAGAGCCCTAGAAAATAAGTGGGGTGTTTTATGATGGCCAATGCAAAAGTCCCTATGTGTTATCTGTTGAGGAGATTTTTTGGTCTCAAGACTTAAAGGGGCCAATTCATTAACTTCGAGTGAAGGAATAGAAGAAAAAAAACTTAGAATTTCGAAGTGTTTTTTTGGCTACTTCGACCATCGAATGGGCTACTTCGACCTTCGACTACGACTTCAAATCGAAGGATTCAAACTAAAAATAGTTTGACTATTCGACCATTCGATAGTCGAAGTACTGTCTCTTTAAGAAAAAACTTTGACTCCCTAGTTCACCACCTAAAAGCTACTGAACCCAATGTTAGCCTACGGGGAAGGTCCCCATAGGCGTGGCTAAGTTTTTTTGGTTGAAGGATAATCCTTCGATGGTTGGATTAAAATCCTTCTAATCGGACGATCGTTCGATCGAAGTATTTGCGCAAAATCCTTCGACTTCGATATTTCATTCCCAGTCAAATATCGAGGGTTAATTAACCCTCGATATTCGACCCTTGATTAATTTGCCCCTTAGTGTAACGTTCCTAGGACCTGGAATAACTACAGTATGTATGTATGGTAATGGCAGGACTATTTAGGGCCCCAGAAAAATAAGTAGGGGTGGTTTATATTGACTAAGGCATTGAGGGGATTTTATGGTCTCAGTACCTGATCAACTGCACACCAATCAGAGCAAAAATATGGAATGCTTTCCCGGAAACCCACAGGCAAGGAGAGTGAGCAAAGGATATATTTAGAGACAGAAAGCAAAAGCAGTTCCAATGATAAAACAGATGAGAAAAGAAAATGCTAATGTGAAATTGGAGCTTCAGTTTCAGTAAAAAACTAAATTACATCTGGAAACGTTGAGACTAAACAGGAAGGAGATGGTATCAACAGGATAGAGGATTGGAACTGAAAGGCTTGGCTTGTACATTTTAAGAATTTAGCAAAAATCATGTTTATGAGAACTGTATAGCTAACTCCCTTCTGTTATGTACTGTAAATATTCCCAGCACCTGTGTAGACTGTAATCCCTACAATTTTGCTTCATCTACAGAGCCATCAGGCTAACTCCATCCAACTCCAAAAGGAAGAGACTTGATTGGTGGCTTTGACAAATGGTTGACTCTTTGCCCATTGTGGCTACCTGAGTGGAAAGCCAAATCTGGATAAGCCAAAAGTTTTGCCCTTGGGTACCCTATTTCATCATATGATTGGCTTATGCAAAGTGGTCCTCCACTTGCAGGATTTCCACTTGGTCCCTACAGTATCTGAGTGAATTAGACTGCTACACATAAGGCAATCATTTGGGGGCCATACTGATGGCCTAACAGAACATGCCCAAAGAGGTGAATTAAAAAGAAAGCCAATACATGTATGTTATCCAGAATGCTTGGGACCTGAGGTTTTCCTGAAAATGAGTCTTTCTTTAATTTGGATCCTCATACCATGGAGCAAATTCACTATAGGGCAAATTTTCGGGCAGGCACAAATTCGCTACAACTCTGCTAATTTACCAAAATGTGAAGTTACATCTCGGTAGCCGAATGCTGGCAAAGTTACGCTAACATTAATTCGTCAGTGCAAGCATTTCATAGCAAACTTTCGCTAACGCTCGATTCTGCCTAGTGTCTGCTTACGAATAGGTCAATTTGAATAGGGCGGGTACATATAGGTCATATATATGTCTTTATTAGAGACGTTGGTGCGAATGCTTGAAGTGGCCACTTCTTATTAATAAAGATGCCCTAGACATGAGCCCACCCTAAAACAAATGTGGCATGCCCCTTAAATGGTAAAAAAAAAATAGTTACAGCATTTAAAGACAATCCTGCTTTAAAATATGAAAAAACGCCAGCATTTTTTAAAATTTTAATAACTTTTCAGCATACAGAATATGATGTCACTGACATAAGATTGAGGAGAATGTAGCTTCATCTTATCAGTTCGCCTGATCTTAGTTGGCGAAGGAAACTTTGGCAAAAGAGGTAACGTTCCATAAAATTCGCAGTTTAGTGAACAATCGTTCACCTGGTGAAAGGACGCAAAACTGCGCAAGCGACAGTCTCTTTCACTAGCAAATTGTCCTCTATGCCTGTTATTAAATTGGCGACATGCCTGCGGATTGGATTTCTTGCAAATTTTTGCTAGCGATGGCCACTTCGCCCTTTAGTAAGTCTGCTAAGAACTATTTATACATCATATAAACCCAACTGGTTTGGTTTTAAAGAAAAACAAACAATTGTTTTTGCACTAATATGGATTAGTATGTATCTTAGTTGGGATCAAGTACAAGGTACTGTTTTATTATTACAAAGAAAAAGGAAATGTGTTTAACATTTTTATTATTATTTAATTAAAATCTGGATAACAGATTTCCAGAGAACAAATCCTATACCCTTAGGACAACAAAAATTCCATATTTTGAGAGCAACTGCAATAATACAGTCGATAATGTATCATAAACCATGTGGAGCATAAACAAAGCCTTTTAAATAGGAAGAAAACCCATCAATGTCTCTAAAGTTAATATTTGCTTCATGGTTGGCTGGCCTTCAATAGCAGAATTATAGGGCTTCCTATGAGCTGTCTCTTAGTAACACATCTTAATTTAGGAAAGATATCACTTCATGTCAAGCTTCCAGCCATCTGTTCCTCTCTGGTTTCACAGATCAAGCCACTGCTCACTAAGACATATCCTTTCTGTTGTTTTGTTTGGCCTCCAGTACCGTCAAGAAGACAGTGGAGATTATTATTATTATTATTATTAAAAGGGAACTCCAAACCAAACCAAAATTTGATAAAGATGCCCACATAACACAGAAACCCCTAATATACCCATCACTGTTATCATTTTCTTCAGAAAGTATGAATAAATACCATTTTCTATGCTGAAATCCAGCTGTTTAACAGTTCTTCTCTTTCTGCTTCATTTGAAATCCTGGCAGGAAAGGAGGGACTAAAACACTGATGTTAAATAATGTAACAACTTCTCCACAGCTTACAGACAGCATGCAGGAACTACATAACCCACAATGCATTGCACTGTGATGTTCTGTTCCTTATTGAAATCACGTGTGCAGGGAATTGTGGGGTTTGGAGGATGCAGGCTGAGGACAGATGGCTGTTGATACAAAGTAACAGTAGTCAGCCCACTCAGCAAAGTAGTCAGTAGTAGTAGTAGTAGTCAGACAGATCAGCAAGAGAGCAGGGGCTAGGCTTAGGGAACTGTTCCAAAACATTACAAATCATGAAAAGTCTTCATACTTTTTAATTGATGTATACTGCAAAGTTGCTTGAAATCGTGTTAACTTTTCAAAAAGCTTAAAGTTCCCCTTTAATAATTATAATGCTAAGTGTTTGTTTTCACTATAGTTTCCATATAAGCACATGGACATTTTCATCTTGCTCTTAATGTAATAGATATCCCATAAACATATTTTGGGTAGGATGTTGATTCATGATCAACGTCATTGAAGCATTATCCTCCAATGGCACAGATTCAGCCTTTCATGAGCCTATTGACTATTGGCCAGTGACCAAATATGCAACCAAACAGGTTCAGCATCTATGACAGTGATCCCAAACATGTTGTTCACCAACCCCATCGATGTTGCACCCAGTGGCCAATTACTGTCTTGTTGGCAAGTTTTGATTGCATATAAACCAGGTATATTACCAAACAGAGCCTCATGTAGGCTGCCAGTCTACAATAGGCAATCACAGCTCTTATTTGGTATTCCCAAGGAACTTTTTGCATGCTTTTGTTGTTCCCCAATTGTTTTTAGATTTGAATGACTTATGGGTAAAAAAATAAAAAAAAAAAAGGGGGGATGGGGGTCCCCAATCTAAGGTATTAAATGCAAAATGTTTAATGGAAATGTTAGGGGTGATTTTGAGTTTTTGGCTGTAGAATCCCATCTGCTTTGCATACTAATGAAAAGGGTATTTCCTCAATTAAAATCATGCAATATTAAGAAACTATTCAAATCCATGATTTTCAAGGGTCTACAGAGACTGTTGTCAAGCCCATTTGGGTCATTTTGTCTCAACTGGTGCACAACATTACCTTAGGTAAATCTATGGATCACTCTTAATAAGCGTCATGATCTTCAATAAGCTGTGATATCAGAGTGAAATTTACAGAATTTCCACTAAAACCAAGGAGCCCATGTAAGCTTGGCAATACCCCTACACACATGGAGATTGCATTATAACTGGACAAATCTTGTCACCTGTTTGATGGCCTGTGTACAGCTGATGTTTGCCAACTGGCAAGGGCCAGGATTGTAGCGAGGATTACATGAGGAAAGCCAATCATGTTAGATCATTAAAGTTCAGTGCCAACATTCATTCACAAACAAGTTTTTTATTTTAAAATAGATTTCTTAACTTTATTTAGAAAATAAGTATTGCCTTTAAACAGGCAACATTTCACAGTACAAAATAATAATCTCTTACTGATATACAAAAACAGCAATGAATATTTCTTTTACAAAAAAAGAAAAAAAAAAACCTTCTCGGTGCAAGCATACATTCCCCAAGGAAACAGAATTTTTGCAGTGCTAAGTTACAGTACGAGAGATTAAGTGCTTTCCCCAGAAATTGCAATACTTAGAAGTAGAAGTCTGCAAACGTTTAGGTCAAGAATGTTCGAACAGGGAAGGGCGGAACAATCAAAAACACATTTCCATACATCAATGGATAAGGAAGCCTTGTTTTAGGAAAGCTAAAAATAGCATAGTAGGCAGCAACATAAGGCTTTAATGCGTTGAAAGACTGGCTTTTTGTTTCTATTGCATCACAGAATAGGACATTAAAAATAGACTAAAGATACCAGTAGAGACAATAAGAAAAATGATGCTTGTCCCACAGCAGATTCTCATTATAAATCGTCATGTTCCTTGCAAGGTTTGCAGCTTCTTAAATCATTCTACAGATTGAGAAAGCGACGTCACAATTGAAGCCGTTCCTTTCCCAAGATCAGGAATTTTACAGAAGCCCTCTGTGAATGATATGTAACTGGCTGCGAATCCTAATAATATTTTTAGTTCACTACAGCTGGACGGTCAGTGAAATGATGTCCCTGACCCAAGACCTGAACAATATAAAGGAGAAGCTTGTAGTGGTTACATCTCCCCACCCAAAAAACTTTCCACAGAATAATTAGAAAGTGCTTCATAAACAAAACGAAAATACAAACGTAACACTGCTTGCTAACAGAAAAGGACAAACATTTTTTGCTTGTTAAATATTTAAAGGATCATGCCGCACTGCATATCCTTTTTTCTGGAGATATACATGCAGAAGGATACAACGATTTCAACAAGATTTTAAAAAAAAAAAACTATATACAGATTACTGATTCTGATTTGTAGGGTATAAAGGCCAGCTGTTCGTGATTTTCTCAATTACCTCGTTCACATAATTAAACCCTTCAACATATTAAAGGGCCAGTAAAGTTATTGTCCATCTCTGTACTCAGAGTTAATTCCCACGCTGGAATGCTTTCTGGCATGACTTCTATAGACCTACTTGAAAAGGCACCAGTAGAAAAAGGTAGTAGATAAGCATTCTATAGTCAATTGAAATCCTTGGACCCTTACTTATAAATAAGAGGGGAAAGAAATGGGAAATTTTCTCTTTTCATAGCCATCGTTGAGACTTATTTACAGCTTGATGTGGCTAAATTATCAGCCTGTTTTTGCTCTACGTCATCAATACTGTGTGTTTGAATGTCCTCATATCCACCGTTGGCCACAGATTCCTGCCCAATGTTTAAGGCAAGTGTCAAACTCCTGAACCAAGCCCTTGAAGAAAAGGCCGCTTACAGCTTCCACAAGGCCACTGTATAATAGTAGTCAAGTGCAGAACTTGAACACAAAAGAACAAACATCGTTGGTGGTTTCTGCTGTGATGTTTACTGCACACAGATGTTTTTGTTGACATCAACCTGAAGCGAAAAGGAAAATACAAAAAGAAGTTAGCAATTTATCATTGTAATAAAGCTTCATAATAGATCAGACTGTGTATTTGCAAGAGGACACTCCACAAATGACACTCACCTCTGTGTAGGTTGGAGGAGGCATGTATTTAAACTCTGGAGCGTACATGAAGATAGGGCTGTCACAGGCTTCATCCAAATCATCTAACAATGGAGTAGTGGGGCTCTCCAGTCTGTGATCCTCAGGGACAATATCCAGGTAGCCTGGAGGAGCTGAGGAAAATAAAAGGGATAATTGCATAAGACTTAAGCCTCAAAACAATATGTTGGTCTAAAAACACAATGCATATATAAAGCAATATTTTTTAAAAAAAAACTACATACCTTCTGGGGTCCCTGGGATGTTCAGTTCTAACCAACTCATCTCAGAGCTGGCCTGGCTTGCCATGCTAGAGGTGCGGCTGTTCATTCCAGAAGAGCTGGAGCCTATGACAAGGGGCAGGTCGAGAATGATCTTCTTGGTGCCAGGGACACTGACATAGACCTGCAACATAAAAGGCAGAATGGTAAGTCATCGCTGTAATGAAAATTACTTTATTTCCCTTACTAATCTTATTTGAATTTTTATGTCCCAGATCTAGGTGGGTTATGGTGATCAAATGTATCTGGTTATACACATGAATCAGCCATCAGCTAGCTTTGGGTAGTCTAGGACGGTTTAAATAATGAAAGCAAACATCTGATTGGAAACTTACCAGCAGGGAATATTCAACCCGCATGATGTTACATCCCAAGATGGAAGGCTTGATTTTGGGTACACGGATACTCTTTCCTCTCCAGGAGCCGGTCATGCCGGAAATGATGTGATTGCCTCTTACACTGCATAATTTCTGGGTGAAGACTTTGGTTTGGCCATTGGCCAGGTAAGTGTGCTTGCCTACAATGGCAGCTTTGGGGACAACAATGCGGGAGCAGGTGTTCTCAAAGTCAGCAGAGATGCAGATGTCTTCACCTACGGAGGAAGTATAAGTAAGGTTGAGAGGGGGGCCATTTTTAAATGCAAGAACTATCTGCAGGTCTGACCAAATTTTCATAGGTTTGTTTGAAACGCAAAAACATATCACTTAAGGTGGCCATAGACGCACAGATAATGTCGTACAAAACTAATTTTCGTCCGATATTCGGTGCGTGTATGGTGGGAAAAGAGCCGACCGATATCGGCAGAATATACGATATCGGACTGGAAGGAAAATTTTGATTGGGTGTCTTTGAAGGCACCCAAACATCGGCCATTGTTAGTGCTGAATCATCAGTTACAGGTAGAATTCTATTGTTTATCTGTATATCTGACAATTCAGCTCTTCCAAGAAAGAGTGTAATTGTTATGTCTATGGCCACCTTTAGAATGCAAGTTCTACAGAAAAGGGACTCCTTTCTCTGATCTCCCAAAACTAAGCATTTAATCTTGAATGCAATATTGTATTTATTTATATTCTGTTACTGGATTTGTCCCCCATCAGTTCATTAAATGTATAGTCTTATTGTACAGAAATATACAATAAATACCATAGTATGTATTTAGCTTTTCAGATTCCAACCCTCAGAAGTATCACATACAAACTTTAGGTTACAAAGAACCTTACCTTCACAGAATCCCTTGCGGTTAATGCAGGCACTCATAGAGATGTGGCCGTCAGGAATGAACATGCACGTCATCTTCTTGTACTTTTTGCCAGACACTGGTGACTGCCAGGAAGAAACAAACAAGATTAGTAATGCTCTACTGAGCTGCTGAAGATGGACACTACTACTACTTTGCCCCTCTGACCCTGGAGCTAATCTGTAAACTCATTAGCTGCTTTGTCCATGAACTTTACCTATAATGAGTACTGAAAGGGCAAGAGATCACTCACCAGATAAACCAAGCATGCAAGACTACTTACTACTGGAACACCAACACTTCAATATATGCCCTTGATCAAGATAAAGGGTAACTTAACTCTGGTTTACTTTTATTTCTATAAAAGGCTGGGGCATAAAGTATATTGAAGGTTTAACCAAAGTCTCTTTAGAATATACTTTTAAGGTGGCCATACACAGAGAGATCCGCTCGTTTGGCGATGTGTCACTAAACGTGCGGATCTATCCCCAATATGCCATGGGCGATATCACCCTAGGCCCAACAATCGGATCAAAATGAAAGGAATACGGGCAGTCGGATCCGATGGGATTTTAAGCCCTGGCTGAGATATAGATCGGGGAAGCCCGTGGGAGGGCCTCATACATGAGCCAATAAGCTGCCGACTCGGTCTGTCAGCAGCTTTTATCGGACTGCGTATGGCCACCTTTAGATGCCAACTATCCTTATCTTACACATAGGGCCAGATTCAATGCAGTTAGAAAAAGGTGTACCACATGAAAACTCAGAGAAGCTTCAGTTTGAGATACAATTCAATTAATAAAACTTCTTGTGGTTTATCCTGCAAAAACTCTATTGAAGTCCATGGAAAAAAACTGGAACTGAATTTGTATAAGAGTTTTCTCCTCCTCCAACTGAATCTCATCCACGAGTTTTCACGTGTTAAACCAAGAGATATCCTTTCCTCACTGAATTGAATCAGGCCCTTAATGTCTTGTGGTTCTATGGGAGTTATCGTATACAGAATAATATAGTTACCATGAGATCTGGAGTGTCTACATTCACAGAGTCCTCAACTTGAAAGGTCTGCTTTACTTCCTGGGGAGGATGGGATGGCCGATCGAGGAAAGCTTTGACACAGTACTTCACAGAACCATACTTTCCTTTGAATGTTGACCCCAAAGGACTGCAAAGAAATACAGGACTGTGTAAGACTTCTTATTAAACATACCAAGCATCTAAAGGTCATTGGCACTTTATAGAAAAGCAGGATACCTACCCATGGGGCAGCTCGAATCCAAACTTGTATTCGTAGCAGTTGCCTGGCCTCATAATGACAGATCCATCAGAATCTAGAAGAGACAACAAGGGAGGTAGAAATTAAGTTATAATTCGGTATAAGGTTTCTTCAAGTATCAAAAAGCAGAGCCCCATATGTTCATACACTCTGCCCAAATTCCTCTTATAACATAGGAGAGGTTTGAAGAAAAAATACGAACTCAGAGAGGAAGCAACACTTATTGTCAACTATTGGCCCTTTAATGTGACGATTAAGCTTATAAATAGTTTCCTCTTTATCTGGAATGCCTTAGTGGCCATGCATACATATTACACAAATTGTTGCTTATTTATATTTATGAAGCTTGGCTTAGTTCATGTAAAGGACTTCTCCCTTCTTGTTCAAGTGAAAGCATTTCCCAGTTCGTGAAAACACTTTTCATAATCGGTGGCATAGCATTATTGCCTTACGTTGAACAGAAAGGTAGTACAGGACATCTACTTTATAAATAAGGCAGGATGCAATTAATCTGTTGGTATGATTATGGACCAAATCCAACAGCTTACTCTAGGTTAATAAACCCTGCCCTGGTAACAGTGCATCAGCGCATATGGTAATGTCCTGCCAATAGCCTCTGTAGTTATCACATAAGCATCATATTTCTCATATACAGACTGAGCCAATGCAATAGGAATGTAGGACTGGGCACTTCTAGTAAAAGGTTCTGCATACCAAGTCCCTATTAAAGTACCAGATGATTGTTACATAGACACGGCATACGGAAGCCTCTGATGACCAGAACCATTACAGCAGTGGCCCCAAGCACAAATAAAAACTTTATATAAAACAAAACAAACATCCTCAGGGATTTAAGGGCAGATCCAGTCGCCTGGCGATAAATTACCACTTCTACGGGGGCGACTAATCTCCCCGAACTGCCTCCCACCGGCTAGAATCTAAATCAACGGCGGGATGGCACTCGGATTGCTTCATTTTTCAAAGTCGCCCGAAGTTACCTCATGACAAGAACCATTACAGCAGTGGCCCCAAGCACAGGTAAAAACTTAATACAAAACAAACATCCTCAGGGGTTTAAGGGCAGAGACAAACGCACAGATTCTGGGAGATTAGTTGCCCAGCGACAAATCTGCTTTTTCTACTTGGTTCCCTGAACTGCCTCCAGCCGGCTAGAATCTAAATCGCCGTCAGGAGGCAGTTTGGGGAGATCAGTCATCCCGAAGAAGAGGAGATTTGTTGCCGGGCAAGTAATCTCCCTGATTCTGAATGTCTCTGCCCTAAAGCGACGCACATCCTCGTAGCTCTGCTACAGTTTAAAGCCCACTTCCTACCATGTTCTTTGAAAGCATCAGGTAACCCAGTGATGCATAAAAAGAGTTAAAGAAGCCTTTAAAATATTCACAAATAACATGATGAATGAATTTGATGGTTTCCCTCCCACCATGGGCCCAGACGTCGCTTCTCACCTGTCGGCTGATCGTCCATCTGCAGGGTGTCCTCGTATCTCAGGTACTCCATCTCCTGTTTGCAGTTCTGGGACCACAATACCTTGGCCACGCCGCATGCCAACAATCTCACCGCTGTCACTCTGGTCACTTCAGCCACCTCCACCAGGACCCTGCCCGTTACTTTGTCCCCACCGCAGTACACCTTCTTGGGGTCGGCGAAAGACACTTCAAAGCACTTGACTTTCTTGAAAACAACCATGATGGCAGATAGAGTGACTCTAATGGGCAGCTAAGATGACAGTTGAGCAGCTAAGATGACAGTTGAGCAGCTAAGATGACAGTTGGGCAGCTGTGTAAAGCAATGCACAGTCCAATGGAATTGCAGACAATGAATAATAGTCCCCAGGTAATGATCAGATAAAGAAGTAAGTGCTTTCAGCTCCAGTTCAGTGGTACAAGAAGTCTAACCCTGCAGAGCTCTGCACTGGTTATATGTTCCACAACTACACTCTCCAACCCGACAGGTTGTAAACAAGACCAGGAAATCGGTCTTTTATAATGAGCGCTAAGGCGCTCCTGCTCCGCCCACCTTGCGCTTGCCAATTGCTTCCCCATGCTCACCTCGTGCACACCGCTCCCATTGGTCCGTGCAATGTTGTTAATGGAGCGGCCAGCGAATGGGAGCCGCCAGGCAGCGCGTGAACAGGGCATGCAAGCTGCGGGCAGGAGACGGGAAAGGGGCGGGGCATGCGCGTCATTCCTGAAGTTGTTTGTCACGGCGGCGGGGTCGGGATGTTGTGTGAGACGGTGATGAGACTGGGCGCGATTCTTGTGGGGGGTTGTTTACTGTTCTTGCTCGTGTGTTCGGGCAAGTCCTGTCTCTGTATAACGTATATTTAGTAGTTACTCAAGCTCACTCTGTACAGTAATAGCTGGCGGTCTGACAGCCTGAGGGAATTCTATGCAGGGGCAGCTGAGGCGGAGGTACAATGAAACATTCCACTAACCCAATAACTACTACACCGAGTTACAAGCTGTAGCCTTAACAAGTACCAGGGAAAAAATAAATTCCAGCTCCAGCAGTGAATAAAAGCTGCATATTTGCTCTTGTGCTGACACTTCTTCCTTGTTATATGCACAATGGCCTCTGTCCTGTATTTCCACTAATATACGCTCTGTCCTGTAGTTCCACTACTATACGATCTGTCCTGTAGTTCCACTACTATACACTCCGTCCTGTAGTTCCAGTAATATACACTCCGTCCTGTAGTTCCACTACTATACGATCTGTCTTGTAGTTCCACTAATATAAGATTCGTCCCACAGTTCCACTACTATATGCTCCGTCCTGTAGTTCCACTACTATACGATCCGTCCTGTAGTTCCACTACTATACGATCTGTCCTGTAGTTCCACTACTATACGCTCCGTCCTGTAGTTCCACTACTATACGATCTGTCCTGTAGTTCCACTACTATACGCTCCGTCCTGTAGTTCCACTACTATACGATCTGTCCTGTAGTTCCACTACTATACGATCTGTCCTGTAGTTCCACTACTATACGCTCCGTCCTGTAGTTCCACTACTATACGCTCTGTCCTGTAGTTTCACTACGATAAGATCCGTCCTGTAGTTCCACTACTATACGCTCCATCCTGTAGTTCCACTACTATACGCTCCATCCTGTAGTTCCACTACTATACGCTCCATCCTGTAGTTCCACTACTATACGCTCCTTCCTGTAGTTCCACTAATACACGCTGTGTCCTTAGGTTCCACTATTATATGCTGTGTCCCACAGTTCCACATTTATACGCTCTGCCCTGTAGTTCCACTGCTATACACTCTGTTTTATACTTCCACTAATATACGCTCTGCCCTGTAGTTCCACTACTATACGCTCCGTCCTGTAGTTCCACTACTATACGATCTGCCCTGTAGTTCCACTAATATACGCTCTGTCCTGTATTTCCACTAATATACGCTCTGTCTTGTAGTACCACTACTATACACGTGTAGAGCTGAATCGTCAGATATACTGGTAGAACAAAAGAATTATACTTGTATCTGATGATTCTCCACTAACAATGGCCGATATTCAGGTGCCCAGTCAAAATTTTCCAGCCAGTCCGATCAGTGAGCGACCAATATCCAAGACGGAGGAAGTGACTGCTGAGATTATTGTCTGTGTGTGTTTGTTCACTTTGGAGTCTCATCAGCAGGAAATTCGTTCCCATGCAGGTTGGGGTCACTGTATGGGCCAGGGCTCCCCAACCTTTTATACCTGTGCGCCACAATCAACTGTAAGAGTTGGGGAGCAAAGCAAGCATGATAAAACTTCCTGGATGTGCCAAATAAGGGCTGTGATTGGCTATTTGTTAGCCCCTGTGTGGACTGACATCCCACAATAGGCTCTACTTGACAGTACAACTCGTCTTTATGCAACCAAAACTTGCCTTCTTGCCAAGAATTAAAAAATAAGCACCTGCTTTGAGGCCACTGAGAGCAACATCCAAGGGGTCAGTGAATAACATGTTGCTCATGAGCCACTGGTTGGGGATCACTGGTATGCGCTATAGCACAATCCTACAGCAGCAGGTCATTTAATGGGGAGCAGCGCCACCTGTTTGTAAATAGCTTTAGTGCTACTGGAATAGAATTTCTGTCAATTTAAGAACAAAATAATAAATAATAATAAAATGAACGCCGTCAATATATAGCCAGAATTTAATTTTAAACATTGTGTGAATAGGATAAAAAATAAAATGTCCCCGTCTATTTTTATACAGGCCTCTTATGCAGGCGGCCTCTTCTGTGGCTCCCTCTCCCCAGTTATTAGTGCCATAACAGGTCTTCGATTTTTAGTTATTGGGGATCTTTCCCAGTGATGCATTGTATAGCACCCCATAGTTGCAAAATGATCCAGCAGATCCTTGATTTCCTTATATTGGCAGAAATGCAACACAGGCTTATTTGTGACTTCTGCAAACAGCATAGTGCGCTCATTGCATTAGCGATGCTGCCCCCTTTGACCTGCTCCGACGCTGATTTTTATGTGTGGAGTGGGGATCGGCATCTGGACTGCTGCCTTAAGCACCCCAGAATCACTTGGAGGAGCTGGGGGTGGTGGCCTGCTGAGCTGGCAGCCCCAGTGTGCCATGGATACCCAGTCCAAAACTGTCTGTTCAAGACACAAGTGCCTGAACACTAAGGGTAAGGGCACACCTGGCGATTCTGGGAGATTTAGTTGCCTGGCGACTAATCGCTTCTTCTTTGGGGCGACTAATCTCCCCAAACGGCTCCCCCCTGTCTTCCGCCGGCTATAATGAAAAATTGCCTGCGGCATGGCACACGCGGCACTTCGTATTCTGAAGTCGCCCGAAGTTTCCTCGTGAGGCCACTTCGGGCGACTTCGGAAAATGAAGCGCTGCATGTGCCATGCCGCAGGCGATTTTTCATTCTAGCCGGAGGAAGACAGGGGGAAACCGTATACTCACGACTAAATCTCCCCGAATCGCTAGGTGTGCCCCTAACTTAAGAGGTGCAAAATTGTGCCCTTTGGGTCCATCCATGATCAAATCTAGTGCAAGGAGCAGAGCTGAGCAGTGTTTTAAGTCCCTTAGCAATGACACTTGAGCTAGTACCAGCGAGTCCTGATGACAGAAAGTAGGTATCATGTGGGGGGCTTGTGCATTGGAAAAGGGCTGGCTGGCAAGTTGTTAAATAACGTTCTATAAAATATATATTTTTTACAACCTCACTGCGTTTACAATTAAGAACTATATTGTGCTGATGGTGACATTTTTGTAAAAACAGTGTATTAGTGTGAAAAAATGCAGTTTATTGTCAAGTCAAGCGGTGGGGTGAGCAGAGGAGTCATTGCAACAATAGCAGCCAAGTCCTAACACATAGCAGAGATATAGTGAATAAAGTACCCCCTTTTGTAAAATATAAGGATATTATAAGTTACCGAGGAGTAACTTCTAATATCCTCATATTTTACTACTGGGGGTACTTTATTTATTATAATACACACATTTTAGTTAGTCATGTAACAGAAATGACATCACTACTCACCGTTTATAACTGATGACATCACTACTCACCGTTTATAAGGATATAATTTACAAGATATTCATGGCTTTTGTGTATTATATATTTATAATACACAAGAGCCAAGGAGATCCTACAAATAATGTCCTTATAAATGGTGCTTAGTGATGCCATCAGTTATTATGGTTGCTCGGTGATTTCATTTCTGTCAGATGACTCACAGAAATTTGAGCATTATGATAAATTATGTAACGCTTGTATAATATGAGGCTATTACAAGTCAGCTTGGAGTTCCATGACCTTTGGCCTTTTGCTTTTATATGGTCACGGAACTCCCAGGTGACTTGGGGTAATAGCCTCGTGGGCCTCATGAACCCCAGTCTGACCCTAAATATAGGCTGTGGCCGAAGACCAGTGGTTGTGGACTTTTAAGTTCAAACTCTCATTGTAGGTCCATTTGACAAAAATATCAATATTAAAAATGTATTACGGTAAGTCAGTATATTAAGGATAGTAAATATCCCAAATGGCCCTATGTACTATACTTAATATGCTAACTTATTAAACATTAGACTTGTAATAATTAGCCGTTCACGGGATATTTTTGTTAAATGAATATATGAAGGTGCCCAATGAACTGGGGCTAAATACTAAAAACTCATTTGTCTTGTGTAGACTGGCAAATAAGACTCATTTCACTAAAAATCTTCTTTTCACTCATTGTAGGTCCAACTTATCAAGGTACCCATTAACTCATAACAAGATTAAACTTTTCAGTAGTCAATTCTCCAGGCTGCCACTAGTCTATAAATCACGCATATAATTTTAAGACCTGGATTAAGATCAAATTGACCCAAAATCAGGGGGTTATTGGGCCTCCTCAACTCCTCATCCATCAGCACAAACAGTCAAACAGTCAAAGTAGTCCTTGCTTGCAAAGTGCAAACTGTAGGCACGTGGGGCAACTTGGTTGGACTGGGATACTGGGGAAAATCCTGGTGGGCTGACGCACACTACTTTGCCCTGACATCAGTCTACAATTTTGTGTGTACTTGCCAGATGCTGCCTCTGGAGACCTTATGTTCTACTGGGAGACTAAGGGGCCGATTCACTAACTTCGAGTGAAGGATTCGAAGTAAAAAAACTTCGCATTTCGAAGTGTTTTTTGGGCTACTTCGACCATCGAATGGGCTACTTCGACCTTCGACTACGACTTTGACTTCGAATCGAAGGATTCAAACTAAAAATCGTTCGACTATTCGATAATCGAAGTACTGTCTCTTTAAAAAAAACTTCTACCCCCTTGTTCGCCATCTAAAAGCTACCGAACTCAATGTTAGCCTATGGGGAAGGTCCCCATAGGCTTTCCTAAGTTTTTTTGATCGAAGGATATTCCTTCGATCGTTGGATTAAAATCCTTCGAATCGAACGATTCGAAGGATTTAATCGTTCGATCGAAGGAATAATCCTTCGATCGTTCGATCGTACTATCTGCGCTAAATCCTTCGACTTCGATATTCGAAGTCGAAGGATTTTAATTCCCAGTCGAATATCGAGGGTTAATTAACCCTCGATATTCGACCCTTTGTGAATCGGCCCCTAACTGTACAAAGAGTGATAAGCTTTTAATGGACATAAGAATCACAGTGTGAGTTTACTGGGGGCACATTCCAGGCCTAATGTAATGCAGCCATTATGAATTCTTTTACTGTACACAGTGGGGAAGAGGAGATGGATAGTATGAATTAATAAACCATAAGTGATTTAAATGGAATGAAATGCAAGTAATAAATAATTCAGAGAGAGTATTGTATCAAATAAAACATTCACTTAAAGGGCCAGTAATAGTTATTATCTGTGCCTATTCCCAGTCTGTTTACATGAGTATTCTGGGAGGTTCTGTAATGGGCCCCAGGTCCAATTGCCCTGCATTGTGCCCTATTTATATATGATTCCTTCCAGTGAGGAATTCTGTTTATGTATTTCACTATATACTGGGAGGATAAGCAGGGATTCACTGATGCATCTCTGTTTTATAAAATTCTTATCTGTGTGATACCAGCATGGGAATGGCTGCAGCACAGACAGGAATTTATCACAATGCTCCATCCTCTGATTAGTTACAATGCCAGCTAAGTTTTAGATCAGTGCTGTATTAATATTAAGTTAATTTAAAAACTAGGAAATGAGGCCCCCAAACTATGATGTTTTTTTTTTTTTTTAATCTCCTACTTTTTTTTGAGCATCACAAAGGAGTTTTCTTATAATGCACATATTCTCCAACAGCACAGTATTTATATGTTTCAAGTATAAATAGATGTCCCCCAGCAAATTCAATTTAATCCGGTTCAGTTAAATTCTTTTCTTATTATTAACATTATTAGAATACTTTGCTTCTCTGAATATTTGTTTTTCTGAAGCTATAGGTACCATTGCACCATATATGTTGTTTTTAAATACATTTGAGCTAATAGGTCATTTCATGTTCTTTGTGCAGAAACAACAACGTTGAAAACAATAAGAAATTGTTGCGGAGCTCTCTGTAGCCTTTGTCATTGCAAGAAGAAGAAGGTAAGACCTCTGAAATCTTTTTTTGTAACATAAATTAAATATGGACTGAGTGAAACTGGATAGTCCTCCGCCTAAACTGGGTTATGGGAGAGCCGATGCTATTGATATTATTAGGGCAAATACATTAGGACACCAGGCACTTGCCTCTTCTGCTGATTACAGCTTTTGGGCTGGGTAGTTGCATTTTGGGAGAGGGAGAGGCAGCAGTAGATGGTACACTTCTATATTTAAGGGTATTTTTAGATCAGATGCTATTAAGTTAGTAACCACCGTCCAGAAATTTTTGATTTTAGGGCAGGGCCAGTTATCAAAATAGGGAAAGGCAGCATGGGTGAGCTTGATCACAGGTTTGAAATGCCCAGTATTAAGATGCTGCAGTTGTTCTGTGTTCACAGTGGGAAGGGGAACACTCTTCAATTGTTCTTCCTGAATAGTCAATTCAAGCAGGGGCGTAACTACAGAGGAAGCAGACCCTGCGGCTGCAGGGGGGCCAGGAGGTATAGGGGGCCCCATGAGGCTCAAATTCATGTACAATTTCAATGCATTTTGGTAAAACAGGACAACCTCTGGATATGTTTGGGGCCTTAAAATTAATGTGCTGTGGGGCCCAGTAACATCTAGTTATGCCACTGAATTCAAGCAGCTTAAAATGTTCTGAACCAGGGAGAGCAGATCCCAGAGCTGTGAGCCTTGACTGATACCTCACCATAGTGGGTCATTCTCCACCTGACCCACTGCTGCCCCATGCATTGGCAGCTCAAGCTCAGGTTCAGTAATGGTAGTGACTAGTCCACTTACATGTGTCATCTGGGTTGAGGAAGGACCTGCCTGCTCCTCTGCCTGTTCCATCAATAAACTTGCCACATCTGTCAGTCCTGGCTGAGTGGCCTTTGTTTATTGGGCAATAAGAGATGCCATCTGCGCTTTAGTTAATCCAGTAGTTTTGATTAACCTTATTCTTACACAGACCTTTGAGAATGAGAAGACGAAGCTCAGCCAATTCATGCTCCATTATATGTGGTTCTGGCAACAGTCTCTGCATACACATTCATAGGGAACAACAGTTTCTCTGTACAACAAACACCAGTGTTCCCGGCCAGTATCCCACTAGAGCCACCTTCATAAAAAAGGAATGATAGACTCCATATGGGTTGCAGATCCCAAATGGGTTTCAGAAACAGCTCAGATGCACGTTACTATCTAGTTGTGTATAACAGTAACATGTCCAGCACTTTTGTAAGATATGTTGGTCCATAGGTCATTTGCTTAGGTATCCAGGCAAGCATTCAACCACTCACAAGGCAAGCTGGTGTCACTGCTTGCGGGAATCTATGGGTGAATGATTAGATCTGCTACAGCACCATATGGCAATATAGACCCTGAAGCAAGCCAACAGAGTAAATGTTACATTTTTCATATGTTGAATGATATTATACAAATAAAGGGAAAATAAGTGTTGCTTTTAACACTGTTTCCTACAGCAAATAACTGTGCTGCTCGGCATACTGGGAATTCTTGATCACTGCCCCCTGCTGAAGTTTGGGAAATCAGCAAGTGCCAAATGCTTCCATAGAAAACCAATATTTTAGTGGTGCAACCAATCTAACTAATCACCTGACGAAGGGGGAATTGCCCCCGAAACATTGTGTCGACTTAATAAACACGTAAGGGGCTAGTCCCCTACTTGAATTGCACCTGTGTGCCGGTACCTGTTTCCTTTGTTACCAATCTAACCCCAACTTTTAGTGAATTCTGTTGCAGTTTCATGTTTGGGATGGTGCAACTTCAGTGTGTCAGTGCATGTAGCATTAATTATTATTACTATTAGTTTGCCATTGATGCAGCCTACTAGGGTAACACTGGATCTACCGACAGCTCCAAGGCTCTCTAGTAATGCTAAAAATGTATTGTCATTGCTACTTTTTATTACTCATCTTTCTATTTATAACCTCTCTTATGCATAGTCCAGTCTCTAATTCAGATCAATACATGGTTGCTAGGGCAATTTGGTCCCTAGCAATCAGATTGCTGAAATTGCAAACTGGAAAACCGCTGAATAAAAAGCTCAATAACTCAAAAACCACAAATAATAAAAAATGCAAACCAAAATATCACTCTACATTGGAATAAATGTTAAATTTTTTTAACTTTTAGGTTGATGTAGAGAGTGATATTCAGAGAAAATTTGCGGTTGGTTTTCACTTTTTTTTTAATTACATGTGGTTTTAGAGTTATTTAGCTTTTTATTCAGCAGCTCTCCAGTTGAAAATTTCAACAATCTGGCTGGTAGGATCTAAATTACCCTGGCAGCTGTGGATTGCTTTGCATAATAGACTGGAATATTAATAGGAGAGTAGTGATGGGTGAAATTCTCCTGTTTCGCCCGAAAAATGTGCGAATTTCCCACAAAATTCTCGTAACGGCAAAAAATTTGGGAAAATCGTGAAATCAGAAAGTTTACGAAAAAAATCGTGAAATTCGAATGTTTTCACAAAAAAATATTGGAAATTGACGCTGGCAAATTTTCACAGCGAATTTTCGCAGGAGATTTGCAAATTTATACACCGGGGGCAAAATGCCGGAAAATCGCCGCAAATTCGTGTCAGCATGTTATTGTCTGAAGAGCAAAAGAACATCTTGCAGTCTTGAAGAATCAAACAGCTCTGCTAATCTAGGTATTGAACTGCTGCCCCATGGAAATTCCTTACCCTTACTCCAGATTATAGTAACACAGAGCTCCCCTGGCGTGTGCGTGAGGATACAGAAAGAAACCCAAACAGCTCATTCAGTACGTGAGTGGGACGAGGAATCTGCCCATTACTATGAAATGTTCCAAGAGTAATTCAGAAACATTCCGTGCATTGCTACTCTCAGTAAACAGGATACGGGGAGCAGAAACTGGAAAACATCTCTTATTGGCCTCATGGTTCTGCTTAGTCTCACTTGCTTATTTATACGTATACGGTCAAGGACTTATATAGTCGTGATGGGGCCAAGGGCAACCTCAATGCAGGACTGTCCGAACTATAGCAACTCCCAGCACCCCTTGGCAAATGAATTTGAGAATTGTAGTTAAAGGGTAACTAGTGCATTATTACAAAAATTAAGCATACTGAAATAAGAAACATTGTAAATACAATCAATTAAAAATGCTGCATAATTTCTGAAATAATTAAGTTTATCTTCATAATCCTTCTTTCAGCATCTGTTTCTCTTCATTCTGTCTTCATGCAGCAGTTGGGTGTCAGTTTTTGACAGTTAGATACAATAAATCTTATAGGGAGTAGGGTTGCCACCTTTTGAAATGGTGGAGACCGGGCGGGGGTGGGGCTGTGATGTTATGGGGGTGGGGCTGTGATGAAGATGGGAGTGTCAGTGCCATCTGGGGGTGGAGCTATTATCCAATCGCCTTGTCAATCAAGGGAATTCTGCCCGGTTTTCCTTATTTGGAAAACCGGACAGGAAGTTTTGACCTGGGCAGCCTTTCAAAATACCAGGCTGTCTGGGTCAAATCCAGACAGGTGGCAACCTTATAGGGGGCTTCCTTTCCTAGCAGATGAATTAGAGCTCACTCAAATAACTGGTTCCAGTAGAAACAAAATCTAACAAAATAACTGCCTTTTGCACAAATTCTGCATGTAGAGAGACATGATGTCTGGTGATTTTAATAGAGTGAGCTCTAATACATCTTCTAGGCAAAAGGAGCCCCCCTATAAGATATATTGGATCTAACTGTCAATGAATATCTGACACCCAACTCCTGCATGAAGAGAGAGGAATAGTGAAGATAAACTTGAGTTTTTCAGAAACAGTACAGAATATTTAATTGATTGTATTTACAAAGTTTCTAATTTCAGTATGATGAAGCTTATATTAAATTTTCATTTTCATGATAATTCCCCCTTAAAGCAGTGGTACTTTAAGGCTTGGTTGGCCCCAAGGCAAAGATGTAATTGGCAGGGGCGATCCTACCAAATTTGCCGGCCCTCGTTTTTGCCGCCCCCCACATCGCTAGTGCAGAGAGCACAATTTCCGGGTTTAAAACCGGAAATTCGGGTCTAAGTTACCAGTAGCGGCATTTTTGCCGTCCCTGGCAACAAGGGGGGCTCTGCCGCCTGAGGCGAGTGCCTCAACTCGCCTCATTGGCGGAGCGCATGTAACTAGTAGAATGAGGAGAGCAATCTAAGGCAGAAGATCTGCAACAATGTAGTTTATTTGCAGCTACAAAATACTACATGTTTCAAAAAAACTGGGCAGCGCGCTGAAGTAATCCAGTATAGTGATCATTGGCGGAGCGCCCCTGGTCATTTCTGCACATCTGCACCCCAACAACACTTTTTGTTTCAGTAGTGCTCTTACCTTACACCACATAAATCAATATCATATTTATATATTTATGCTAACTGCCACCGGACCTTTTTGCATGCGTAGGAGAGTTGATGACACATGTGCATAGCAGTTCTCTGGGGTTGTAGATACTTTAACGCAGCATGATAAAATCAGTGGTTGCTGACTGTATTTACTTACAATATTTAACGTGGTTGGCAAAAGTGTTATTTTTATATGGAGAAATGCCAGGACAAGGTTTTGTAATACGTATTGATAAAGTCAATATTTTAAGGTTTGATTCTTCAGTGATCTAAAATCTTGATTAATTATTAATACCCCAGCCACCGCCAGCCAGCTTCCCCCTTTCCTTGATTCCTGATTGGTGCATACACAGTACAGACTTTGGTACACAACTGGTGGCAAACTAGTAGAAATTAAAAAAAAAAAAAATAATATATATGTTTGTGTGTGTGTGTGTGTGTGTACAGGATCTGTTATCCAGAAAGCTTGAGGGCTCAGGAGGGCCATTTGTTATAGACTTAATTTAAATAAAAAAAATTAAAGCTGTGTAAAAATTATTTCCCTTTACTTGATCCCAACTAAGTAATAATTAATCCTCATTGGAAGCTAAGTCACCCTATTGGGTATATTTAATGTTTAAAGGAGAACTAACCCCTAAAAATCAATGTGGCTAAAAATGGCATATTTATATAGTGAACTTATTGCACGAGGCTAAACTTTCAGCTTTTCAATAGCAGCAATGATCCAGGACTTCAAACTTGTCACAGGGGGTCACCATCTTGGAAAGTGTCTGTGACACTCACATGCTCAGTGGGCTCTGATTGGCTGTTGAGAAGCTAAGCTTAGGGCTCGTCACTAATTATCCAGCAGAAAATGAGCTTCCCTGGCTGTAATATAAGCTGATGCTACAGGTTTGCTGATTATTAAATTCTGATGCTAATTGCACTGGTTTCTGTGCTGCCATGTAGTAATTATCTGTATTAATTACTAATCAGCCTTATATTGTGACATTTCTATTCTATGTGTACTGTATATTGTGAGTGGCTCCCTAAGCTCAGTAAGTGACAGCAGCACAGAGCATGTGCAGTGAATCAGCAGAAAAGAAGATGGGTAGCTACTGGGGCATCTTTGGAGACACAGATCTTTACTGCTAAAGGGCTGTGGTTGCCTTGGGCTGATACAGAAGCACAAAACATCATGTACAACATTTCTACCTACTTCTTTAGTTAAGCTTTAGTTCTCCTTTACATTGTTTTTTTAGTAGACTTATGATATGGAGATCCAAATTACAGAAATATCTCATCCTGAAACCCCCAGGTCCTGATTTACTGCACCCCTTGTTTTGCCTATTATGCATTTTTCATTTCCTCGATATTTTGGCTCATGTTGTCTAGTTGTATTAGTCTTAAAGTGGAATGAACATTAAATGTTTTATTTTCACATTAAAGGGGTCATTCACCAGACTTTTTCCAATAACTTTCTATTTTCTCTTTGTGAACACTTTTCTAAGTGTAAAGTTTCATTTTTCACCTTCCTATGTCTTTCTAAATCAGCTCTGGCACTGGGGAGTGGGTCACCGACGCTATATAATTTTTTTTGGGGGGGGGGGGTTGGTGTATTTGGGCAGATCTCTATTGCATTTGTGTGCACACAAGCTGATCAGATTTAAATCAACGGAGCAGGGAGCAGAATTGTTTCTCTGAGCCTGCAAAAATATGCAGCTGGAGTCTTCAGCCCAGGGCCGGAACTAGGGGTAGGCAGAGTAGACACACGCCTAGGATGCAAAAGCTAGGGGGGCGACAGGCACATGCCTTCTCTGACACCTACCCCATGTCCGGTCGCCTCTCTCTTCATAGTTTATTCTATTCGGCCCCGTAGTAGTGCTTCCGTGCTCAATTGCCACATACGCAAGCGAACGTCAAAAGGCGCATGCGCACGAAAGTGGGAGTTTGCGCATGTGCACCACACGGAAGCACCAGTTTACGCATGCGCGCGGCTAGCAGGCGCCTGACCGGCCAGGTTGTCTAGGGCGCCTGGACGGCATTGCCATGCCCTGCTTCACCCTATGTGCCCATAGCCTAAATATTGGGAAGGGGTTTGTTACAGTGAGAGCTGTGAAGATGTGGAATTGTCTCCCTGAATCAATGGTACAGGCTGATACATTAGATAGCTTTAAGAAGGGGTTGGATGGTGTTTAGCAAGTGAGGGAATACAGGGATATGGAAGAGCTGAGATTGCAGTCACTTTTATTCATTCCTATACCAACAGTTCACTTGGGGAGAGACTGCAATATCCCACAATGTTGGTTATATGAAAGAATAACAGTGCGCCCTCTGTTGGTTATATGAAAGAATAACAGTGACTGCAGTGACTGCAATATCACACAGCGCCATCTGTTGGTTATATGAAAGAATAACAGTGACTGCAATATCACACAGTGCCATCTGTTGGTTATATGAAAGAATAACAGTGACTGCAATATCACACAGCAACCCTCTGTTGGTTATATGAAAGATTAACAGTGATGGCAATATCAAACAGCACCCTCTGCACATGGTAGTGGGACAGTGGGACAATGCACACAGTAATCCGTTTGGCAATTCTCTGTCACCATCAACTTTGCAAAGAAGTCCGGTTGATCGCTGGGGGGGTCGCTTTGGCAGAATGTGCGCTGCTGGGAGACAGGGCTGTAGTTGTGTCTAGGCTTATACTAGAGTCAATAAGTTTTCCCAGTTTTCGTAGGTAAAATTAGGTACCTCGGCTTATACTCGGGTCGGCTTATACCCGAGTATATACGGTAATAAGAAATAAACTCTGTAGGATATATATGGGATATTTAGGGGCAGATTTATCAAAGGTCGAAGTGAATTTTCAATTAAAAAAATTAGAATTTCGAGTTATTTTGTGTGTACTTCGACTAGGCAATAGTCCAAATTCGATTAGAATACCGAAATTTATCGTACTGTCTATTTAAAAATTCTACTTCAATCATTCGCCATCTAAAACCTGCCGAATTGCTGTTTAGCCTATGGGGGATGGGGGACCTCCTAAAACCTATTTGGAGTCAATTGGTGGACTTTGCAAAATCAAAGTTTTTTTTGGGAAAAAAACGTTGAATTGAATTTGATTGAATGCGCTATTCCTTCGACCAAAAAAATGTCAACTTCATTTCGTTTAGTCTTTTTGAATTCGAATTTCGACGTTTTTTCAATTCGAATTGATAAATATGCCCTTAAATGAATTGATAAATATGCCCTTAAATGTATATTTAACCAGAGACATAAACAGAGGTCAGATATCATCTAAAGAACTACAGAGTGAAAACATGTCTAAATAGCCCAGTAAAGCCCAATAAAGTGATACAGGTACGGGATCTGTTATCCGGAAAGCTCTGAATTACAGAAAGGCTGTCTACCGTAGACTCCATTATAATCAAATAATCCAGAATTTTTAAAATGATTTCCTTTTTCTCTGTTATAATAAAACAGTAGCTTGTACTAAATCCCAACTAAGGTATAATTAATCCTTATTGGAAGCAAAAATAAGTCTATTGGGTTTATTTAATGTTACATAATTTTCTAGTAGACTTAAGGTATGAAGATCCAAATTATGGAAAGATCCCTTATCCAGAAACTGCCAGGTCGCAAGCATTCTGGATAACAGACCCTATACTTGTTTAGGCAAACAGAAAGTGATATAGCCAGACAAAAAGAAAGTAAAAGTAAGAGATGATAATAATAATAATAATAATAAAGGTCACAATTATAAAGGTCCTTTATACCTTGGGTATTATTGATAAGCCACTCATTAGGCATCAGGCACTTAGAGCGCAGACAAGTAGTGCAAGAGCAGTAGGGTGAATAATAGCTGAACCCTTAGACCATACCTCCCAACATTTTGGAAATAAAAAGAGGGACATAAAGAGTTACCGTGAGAAGTGTGGCGGATTTTTTGACCATGCCCATTTTTGTGTCCACACCCCCTAATTACCATGTTCATTTTACAAAATGTGGCAGTTTATGAAAGTTTGAACACATTTCTGTGTTTTTTTGTCTTCAGTTATTACAGTTTTGCTAATGAAGTTGAATTGTCCTTTAAGCTGTGAGTCTAACTTTTCCCAAGAGACCTGTTTATCTTAATTGCTACAATTTATTATTTGCTCATCTCAAAATTGTTGCAAAAGACACTTGATAAAGGGTTGTTATACCCGAAACATGTCGTGTCAATAAACGCACATTGTAGTAATTCAGCCTTTGGCCGTATCGTTTTCTAATAAACAATATTGATGTTACAAAAGTATCTTAGTGCATCTGGTGGCTGTTCTAGGCTCTCTGCCAAAAGCCAATTAAGTTAGAAACGTTGTTTCTTTTTCTGGCTGTTCAGTGCAGCGAAAGTTGGGACATTTCATTACAAATGCGGGACTATGGGTTGAGCTGTCAAAAGTGGGACTGTCCTGCTCAAAACAGGACAGTTGGGAGGTATAGGCTGTGCCTGTTTAATGCACTTTGCACCTGCACTGCAGGTTGTCAGTAGCCTTGGCAGAAGTAAATGCTGAGCGAGTGGAACATAAAACATAAAGAGTAAGCAGCAAAGAAGGACGGCAGGTGTGAGTAGGGAAAGTTGGAGTGAGAAGGGCCCTATACTATGGTGCTAAGCTGGATTTCTGGGAAGTGCAACTGCCAATAAGTGGCTGAGGATTCTGGAAACTGTGACACCCAACAGTTTGGCTCATATCCTTGTTTTTACGCTGCTCACTGCAATAAGATATTGCTGAACTCATCTGAGGCCGGAGATTTGGCAAATCTTACACATATGTACAAAGTCAAATACGTGGAGCACACAATGTATTAGCTCCATTACAATTACAGAGCTAAGTACAAATTAGGGTTGTCCATTTAAGTTCAACCTCATGTCCCGAGATAGCACAGAGGCCAGGAGAAACCCTGCAGGGGTGACTAGAGTTTACTCCATAATGTTACACCCTTGCCTAGAAGCAGTACAATCTATTAGGTTACACCTTTGTGTACAGGCTATTGACTAATGTTACATGCTTGCCTAGGAGCAGTCCAGTCTATTAACTCTTAAATGTCACACTTTTGCATGGAAACAGTATTCTCAATATGCAGCTGCTGTGAGTACATTCAATTCTACCAGTTGCACTTGCTACAGTTGATCACACCACAAAGAATACGTAATAATGAGCATCTCATACCATTCTATAGCATAAATAGTATAAATCAGGGCAATTCCAGGGTAGGATGGACCTGGTTCTGGAAATAGCTCCACAAATCAGGCAAAAATGTCTGCTTCCGAAATGACTTGCACTAAATCCTAATTTTTAAGCTGCTTATTAAGGTCTTATTGGAGGATCAGCCTCCCTGGGAGAATCCCTGCAGGAGCAATTCAGCAGTTATACAATCAGTCTTGTGGGTTTCTATTCCAGCCGTCAGCCCCCTGCAAATGCCCCAATATTCAGAATATTCTCATTGTTACAGTAAATAGTTTGCTTGAGACAGTCTATGAAAGACTTCTGTGTTACTGATTGGCATTGCCTGGGCACTGGAGAACCTGTTCACTGTTCTGGAGGTGCCGTCTCTAGTGATGGGAGAATTTATTCGCCAGACGCGAATTCGCTGCAAATTTGCCCGTTTCGTGGGGAATTTGCAGCAAAAATTAGATGGCGAAAATTCAGGTTCGACGCCGGCGGCAATTTTTTTTAAGTCAAAATCGCTGTTTCGTGAATTTTTCTCCATGTTTGTGAATTTCTCAGGAAATTCGCCAAATTTGTGCCAAAGCAAAAGGAGACAAATTCGCCCATCACCAGCCACCTCATCAAGATATTTTTGTGGCCCCCACATAGCTGCATTGACTGAATTGGATGATATCGTCATTTTTGGATCATCATTTAATTGACATTATCACTTAGTGGAACAGAATAATGCAATAGATAAATGCTGAGCTAAACAGACAACGCTTTTTCCAGCGGCTCAGCCCTGAAAAGGCTCCAGTGAATGAAGCAACAGTGACACCTACTGGAAACCTGATTCAATTTTTGTAAAATGCAAATTTACGGGGGACAATTTGACTTTTTAGTTAAAGGGGTTGTTCACCTTTAAATTGGCTTTTAGTATGATGTAGAGAGTGATATTCTGAGACAATTTGCAATTGGTTTTCATTCTCTATTATTTGTGGTTTTTGACTTATTTCTCTTTTTATCAAGCATCTCGCCAGTTTGCTATTTCAGTCATCTGGTTGCTAGTGCCCAAATTCCCCTAGCAACCATGCATTGATTTGAGCAAGAGACAGGAAAATGAATAGGAGAGGCCTAAATACAAAGATGAGGAATAAAAAGTAGCAATAACAAAACATTTGTAGCCTTACAGAGCATTTGTTTTTTGATGGGGTCGGTGACCCCCATTTGAACGCTGGAAAGAGTCAGAAGAAAAAGGCAATGATTGCAAAAACTATAAAAAAATAAATAATGAAGACCAATTGAAAAGTTGCTTAGAATTAACTATTCTATAAAATACTAAAAATTAACTTGAAGGTGAACTACCCCTTGAAATCAACTGGATACAGTGAGTAGAAAATTGTTAATAAAAACAAGAAAGTCTTGTACTGACCAGAAATATACCTGGGGGGGGGGGTTATTTATCAAAGTCCAAATGCCAACAAAAATCCAAATTCAAATTTTGAATTTTTTAGATTTATTTAACCCAGAGGCTTGTATAAATCCAAATAAGAAAATACTCCAACTCAGACTTGCCGAGTTCATGTAGAACTCAATGAGCGAAGTCTTGAAAAAAATCGGATTTTTTGGGGAGTAAAATCCGTACCATAGAATTTTTTTCACGGTTTTATCGAGTTTTTCACCTCACAGGAAATTTGCAGAAAAAATGTATTGATAAATAATTGGAATAGGCGGAATTGGTCAGACTATTTTACCGAAATGTATCAGAAATGTTCAGATTTTCAGATTCTTTTGAAAAACAGATTTCAGTGCAGAATTCTGCTGGAGCAGCACTATTTACTGATGTGTTTTGAAAAAAACATGTTTTCCCTTTCGCCTGCCAAGTCTCAGCAGGGGCGATCCTGACCCCTCCGCCGCCTGAGGTAGCAGCAGTTGCTACCACCCCTCTCCCCAGTGCGCTTACCTTTTTTGCCCCTAAGGGGGTCCACGAGGGCAGCAGAGAGAGCCAGTACCCGCTCTCTGTGCTAGAAAAGCAGAATTTCTGGTTTGAAAACCTGGAAATTCTGCTCTTAAAGTACCAGGAGCGGCATTTTTGCCGCCCCTGTTACCTAGTGGGGCACTGCCGCCTGAGATGACAGCCTCAACTTGCCTCGTTGGCAAAGCGCCGCTGAGTCTCAGACATTTTGTGGGTTATTTATCAAAAAACAAATTTTTAAAGATATAAAAGTCCTATCAAACTAGAATCCACAATTTGACCCAGTGTTGGACTGGCCCACCAGGATACCAGGAAAACTCCTGGTGGGCCCAGGTGTCAGTGGTCATTCATGCTGCTAATCCTTTGGCCTATTTCATGGCCATTCCCTGTTTCTATGAGAACAAAGAGGCTAAATAGAAGGAATAATAGATTATAGTATGTAAAGAAAAGAGACTAAGGGGCATGTTTACTAACATTGGAGATAAATAACTGGAGAGATTTCTGGAGATGTTGCCCATGGCAACATCTTAGTGCCTTTT
The DNA here is from genome assembly GCA_038501925.1 of Xenopus petersii. Taxonomy (NCBI): domain Eukaryota; kingdom Metazoa; phylum Chordata; class Amphibia; order Anura; family Pipidae; genus Xenopus; species Xenopus petersii. The sequence goes on along the minus strand of CM076687.1, from coordinate 8,266,174 downwards.
ATTAGGGGGTTATGTAATAAAAGGCACTAAGTTTGCCCAGGGGCAGTAACCCATAGCAACCAATCAGCAGGCAGCATTTACTGGTCACCTGTTTAAAAGCAAATATCTTATTGGTTACTATGGGTTACTGCTCCTGGGTAAACTTAGTGCCTTTTATTACATATAGGTATAATTAAGAGAATAGAGGTTGAGATGAAGAATATTAGTACTGAGAGTAGGGCCTCTGGTCTAAGATTTTTGGGTTGGCACCTGGTGTCCCAGTCCGACACTGATTTGACTTTATTTATTGTTAAAAAAGCACTATTTAATCGTATCGGGTAAAAACTAGACAAAATCGAGTGAAAACCCGAATTGCATGTTTTTTCTGAGTTTTCCCCCCGAATTGTACGATTTTTTCAGGCTTTTTGCTGGAAAGCAGGAACTTACAGATTTTTGCCCGAAATAGTCGGATTTTTGGGCTAATTCCAGCGCTGACCACAGAAACTTTCAAATAGGATAGGGACTTCTCCCACTGATTTATATACAACCTCGGCAGGTCTGAGGTGGCGGATTTTCGGATTCTAACTTTTTGCAGCATCAGGCTTTAATAAATCCTGTAAAAATTGAGTTTTGCCCCAAAAAGCCAGACTGGAGTTTAGTAAATAACCCCCTTAATGAAAGACAGTTTTACCTGACCACTTCGATTCGATCCTTCTCCATGCAAAGTGTTCTTTCCGCTTTGTCTGTCAGGGGGTGGGGCTAACTCATTTGCACTGGCTGTGATCAGGTAGGAGAATATACCTGTCAATCACAAAATAATACCAGTTTTATACTGCTAATATAATATGATATAATATGAAGCAACAGTGCCACCAGCTGGCTGGCTTGATGGTCAGGACTCTGTTTTAGACTAGACAGATGGGGAAAAGGAAACCACAAATATAGTAGCACTCCAGTCCGAAAAAGAATCTCCCCCACCGAATTCATTTGGCCACAATATATGTCTCTTAAAGGGGTCTCCCACTCAATGAACAATGGAAGAAAATGTCATTTTAAGCAACTTTCCAATATACATTTATTAAAATCTCTGCATCTCTTACTTGGCTGGCTTCTGCTCCATTGCTTCAGGAGTCAGAACCAGCAGTGCCGAGAAAACACATACAGCCAGACAAACACTGGGAATTTCAATTTCAATGTTTCATTTGTGGATATTGTACTTAGAATGTTTAACAATGATATTTTCTCGTTATGCAAAAAGATTTTTTGGGTGCAATTCCCCTTTTAAGGGCCCTGCATGGGGTAATATTTGTAACTCATCATTACAATGAAAGAGCGCCCCTATTTCCACTGATGTATAAAAACACATCTCACAAAAAATAGAACACATTTTTAATAGAACATTCTACTTCAATATATTAAATATTTCTGTCTAGGCAACCAATACTTATCTACAGTGGTTTAACCCCAGTGCTGCTGGATCGTACCATTTCTGCAGATACTTTTAATGCCATTTAAACACCTTGTGCTAATAATACCCATCATACATCTGCTGGGTCTCATAAAGTTTATGCTAGTGACTGTCTCCACCTGGTGGTGAGACTGCAGCCTTACAGGACCATAATATGATAATGTTGCAAATGCGGGATTTAAAAGGGTTGTTCACCTTTAAATTAGCTTTTAGTATGATGTAGAGAGGGATATTCTGAGTCAATTTGCAATTGGTTTTAATTTTTTATTATTTGTGTTTTTTGAGTTATTTAGCTTTTTAATTCAGCAGCTCTCCAGTTTCAGTAATCTGATTGCTAGCGTCCAAATTACCATAACAACCATGTATTCATTTCAATAAGAGGTTGAAATATGAATAAGAGAGGCCTGAATAGAAAGAGGAGTAATAAAAAGTAGCAATAATAATAAACGTGTAGCCTTACAGACCATTTGTTTTTAGATGGGGTCAGTGACGGCGGCAAAAGAAGAAGAAGGCGACAAATAATTCAAAAACTATTAAAAAGCAAAAAATGGAGGCTATTTGAAAAATTGCTTTGAATTAACCATTCTATAACGTACTAAAATTTAACTTAAAGGATAAGTAAACCTTTAAAATAAGTGAATGTAAAATTGATGACAGTGGTATTCTAAGAACTTTTGTAATTGACATTCATCATTTATTTTGTTTTCATTCCAAGATATTAAGGGATACATGTACTGTTAATATGAATGAATTTAGTTACAACAGCGCCACCTGCTGGTCAGTTTCCCACCAGTCTGACCACCAAGTAGTCAAGGAAGTTGTCAGGAGAGAGAAAGAGGTTGCTCTGATGTTCTTCTGCTTAGGAATAAAATTAGAAACCTTTCTCAAATCTTTCCTAAGCAGAAGAACATCAGAGCAGCCTCTTTCTTTCTCCTGACAACTTCCTTGACTACTTGGTGGTCAGACTGGTGGGAAACTGACCAGCAGGTGGCGCTGTTGTAACAAAATTCATTCATATTAACAGTACATGTATCCCTTAATATCTTGGAATGAAAAAAAGAATAAATAATGAATGTACATTACAAAAGTGCTTAGAAAAGCCCCCTCATCCATTTCATATTAACTTATTTTAAAGGTTTACTTATTCTTTAAAGGCAAACCACCACTTAACGGGTTCACTCTCGTACTGATTTTGGGAATTTTTGAATGAGCATATGGAAAGAATGTGCTCCTCAATGTTTAAAGGGAAAGAATTGTTGTTTATTAATAGGTGTTACCTTTAATTTATTTATTACAAAAAAATTATGAGGTCATAGGTTTTGAGCATACCTTATTTTCTCTATATTTTTGCCTTGTATGAGCTGCTTCACTTGGGGTTTTCACCTTCCTTTTAATCAGCTAGCAGTCGGGAAGGTTTCATTGGAATTAAAAGGGTGAATTTTATAGACTTGAGTCTTTTTCCAACCTGCATGTTAATAAAGTGCTAGGTAATGTAAAATCCTCTGAACATTCCTGCAATTTCAATGATTTATTCTAGTTTTACAAGATATTAGCAGTTTGTATGCTGCTGATATAATAAATATATAACAACGGCGCCACCTGCTGTTCATTTCGGCTGACTGAATACAGTCAGTAGAAAATGAAGTTGGTGAAAAAGGGAAAGTCTAGTTTTATTGCTTTGCTCAGAACAAACCAAAGAAACATCAGATGACTCTTCTCTGCTCGCTCACTAACATAATTTTCTGAGCAGAGCAACATCACAAGACTTCCCTTTTTTTATCCACTTTATTTTCTACCGAATGCTTCCAACCAGCTAATATGAACAAGAGGTGGCGCTGTTGCATCAAATTCATTATATCAGCAGTAAAAAGTGCCAATATCTTTAAAACTAGAAAATAAATGGTCACAAAAGAGAAATTTTACATTCATTTGTTCTGAGAGTTTATATTTTCTAATCATTCTAAACGGACAGCAACAAGTATCTGTATAATGTTGTTCTATATAAATCTATGGAGACTGACTGACTGGGATGGGTTACACTCAGGTTGGCTCTTTGCAATGATACATTCATTTTTGGTTTAATCTTTAGTCGCCTTCAATGCTCTGATGTTCTTCTGCTTAGGAAAGATTTGAGAGAGGTTTCTAATTATTTTCCTAAGCAGAAGAACATCAGAGCAGCCTCTTTCTTCCTCCTGACAACTTCCTTGACTACTTGGTGGTCAGATTGGTGGGAAACTGACCAGCAGGTGGCGCTGTTGTAACAAAATTCATTCATATTAGCAGTATAGATTTCTCTTAATATCTTGGAATAAAAATAAATAAATAATGAATGTAACTGACAAAAGTGCTTAAAATAGCCCCCTTGTCAATTCTACATTCACTTAATTTAAAGGTTTACTTATACTTTAATTCACCCTACTGGTAAACATTATATATATATATATATATATATATACATACGTGTGTGAGTGATACAGTTCTTTAATGGGTTCGGCAATGTGATTTAGCTAAACGGCATAGAAAATCCAGAAGAACATCCAGAATATTCTGTATTAGTATAAATAATTTGGGATTTGCTGGCAGCGGCCTCATATTTAACTCCTATACCATGAAACAGTGTCGGACTGGGACACCAGGGGCCCACCCAAAAACCTTAAACCAGGGGCCCACCCAAAAACCTAAGACCAGGGGTCCACCCAAAAGCCTTAGACCAGGGGCCCACCCAAAAGCCTAAGACCAGGGGGCACTGTAATTCTTCCTCTCCTCGTTCAACCTCTGTTGTCCTGGACTCTTTTCTTTACATACTATAATCTATTATTCCATCTATTTAGCCTCTTTCTTCTCGTATAAATAGGGAATGACCATGAAATAGGGCAAATGTTTAGCAGCATGAGGGCCCACTGATACCTGGGCCCACCGGGAGTTTTCCTGGTATCCCTGTGGGCCAGTCCGACACTGCCATGAAATACTGTGTAGTTTTATGTACAATAGGTTTGTCTAAATCCAGAGTATATGCACCAGAACAGTTGTTAAAATGATGAAGCTTCTGCCAAACGTTGGCTCCACTATCTTCACATATGTGTCCGGGCCCACATTCAATGCCCAAATAGCTACAGGTTTCCCACTGTGGTAGCCAGACAAAGGAGAAGCAATAAGGTAACTGGTACATGCAGACTCTTGGCTGCTGCTGTGGCAAATATATGTAATGTTCCTGGTTCAGGGAGAAAGTCTTTTGCATCCTCCAAGGCATAGTAAGCTGCATTTGTCATATTAGCATCTCCAGATAAGGCCACATCAAAAACACAAGACTGGAAATAAGCATCCTCAACTGGGAGTTTGACTCTGCACAAGGATTTGGCTTTTTCGGTGCTGATAGAGCTTGTCCTTCCAAGATCCTTAGTCCTCAATATGAACTGGCTGGCTGGGCATCCTCCCAGGCATAGCTGCAAATCCTGCTCCTCGTGGAAGGTTAATGAGATGTCCTCAGGCATGCGCAGGGAGAATGAGAGCTGCTTGGCCAGCTGGCGAACCCGTATGATTGTGCCAATATAAGGGGCCTCGATCTCTATTAAGCTCCCAGGCTCCCTGTCGTAGATCTTAAGGTTACTTCCTCCCCCTCGTCTACCACCGTTTACTGAGCCATCATCAAAGGCTGCTGGGAGGTTGTTCACTTCGGCCTGGTAAACCTTCTGATCTATGCACTGCTTCATATTTTTAAAGATGATTGTGATCTACAAAAATAAAACAGACATCATTGTGGTAAAATGAGAAAGCAACAAAAGCCTAGCGAAAAAAACTGGTTTTGTGTGTAAAAATGCTTCTCCTGCATATAGAGGGTGCTCATTCGGGTTTCTAATTGTGGCTTTACTCAGAAAGTCCAGCTGTGAAACTCCTGTCTACAGGAGATCGTGGCAAGCTGCTGGAAGGGAATTTAGGCTAACTGGCTGGGTAGACTAAAGGATCCTCTAGGATATTGGTCCCCAACAGCATAACTGGAGTGCTCTGGCCCCCCTGCATTAAAATCTTCTGAGAGGCCCAGCGCACTCTGATCCCCATCCTCCCGCCCATGGGCGGATTTGACTAAACGGCACCCCGAGGCCCGCATGGTCCCAGTGGCACCCGCTTCTGCTCGCTTCCTCCCCGACCCCCGTTGCCGCCGGGTCCTAGCACTGGCCGCGGCACTCTAAGGCACAGAAGCACTAGGGAGCTTCACGTCCCCAGTGCGCCTAAGGATGCGGCTGGGCGGCATGCCGCCCCTAAAATTTCACCGCCCTAGGCCAGGCATTTGTGGTCTCACCACAAATCCGGACCTGCTCCCACCCACATCCTGCCCCTGCCTCCACCCGTTCTCCACCTGCCTCCGCCACTCCCACCCGACTTGCGTCTCCCTTCCTCGCCACAGGTAAGAGGGCGGCTGGGGAGGAGGGTTTTTTAATTAGCTATAGAGGAAGCAGAACCCACAGCCTGGGCCCCCCTGTTCCCCGGCCCCCCCTGCAACATTTGAGCCACATTTTAATGTAAAAACTGTTGAGGGGCCACACAAACAAGAAGAATATTCCTTATGGTGCCAAATAAGGACCGTGATAGGCTAATTGATAGCCCCATGTGGACTGCTGGTCTGCAGAAAGCTCTGTTGGAGAAAACATGTGTCTTTATGCCTTCAAAACTTGAATTCAAGCCAGGGATTTAAAAATGGGCACTTACTATGAGACCACTGGGAACAACATCAATGGTAGTGAAGAGCAACATATTGTTCACGAGCCACTGGTTGGCGATCACTGCTCTAGGATATCTCCTGTAGGGTCCATATGACCCATTATCAATCTGAATAAATCTCTGGGTAGTTTCCAAGTATGGTTTTGTATGACCGGTTAGGGAATGTAAAAATATTAGTCCTGTTATGATGTTCTAGGGATTACGATAACTAGAAAAATATAGTATGGTGCCTATGTTCTATCATGGCTATGCCTCTGACAATTGACTTTGTTACAGAAAATCCTTGCTGGGTTGTGAGGGCATTTGTTTATATGTATTCATTGTTTATATATATCTTGCATTTCCACCATTCTATAGATCTCTGTCAGTTGCTCTCCCGTTTGGGTGGGATGTCTACTGTATACTGCCTGTTGATAATGCTGAGTATATAGGCAAGAGGCACCTCTTTCTGAATACAGGGTCTCCTGCTTGTCAAGTTGAGCTCTACCTCCTATACACAACCACAGATCCAAGCTAGTCCAAGCTACTAGAGAGCAGCTGCAAGGAGAAAGTTCTGGTGTCTATAGGCACAGGTACAACCTAAGGGTAGTTCTTATTGCCCAAACCTAAACAACATCAAAATTATTTACAAAAAGACCTGTAGATGTTTTTATATGATGCTTACATTGGCTTTTACCTTAGTAATAACTGTGGCGTTGGACATAGTGGAGAGTGGTGAGCTGGTGGCTTGGACAAACATATATTCATTGTCCAATAGAGGCCATGACCCGTTGACTCGACATGTCTGAAAGTCACCACTAAAAGTGCGTACATGAGGGTCCCCAAACACCCCACAGTGGAGATACTTTGGAATCTTGCCATGCTTCTCACGGAAAGTTCTCTCATAATCACAGGCCTCCTGTTTCCTGGGCCCCTCAGGGCGTGGTTGTGGGGGTTGAGGTCTGGGGGATGCAGTAGGCCCCTCTTTGGAACAGTTGTGCTGAATCATGAGATCTTCGATGATGTGCACTGCCGAGTGGTAGATCAGGTCTCCACGGCAGGTGCGAGCAGTTTTGCGGGTACATTGGGAATAGGCACGGAGGGCATTACATTTCTGGATCTCAGCATTTCTGCCGGAACCCCTCAAGTTCATCGTGGCAGACACATAATCAGAATTGCATTTGACGATCTTGCACTGGGCATTCACTGCTGTGAAAGAAAAGGGCATTATTAGGTTTAGAAATGCATGTACAGTGGTAACAATTCACATATATACTGTATGTCCAAGGTAGTTGCACTAATATACATAGAGACTCATATAGCAAAAGGTTGCCCTCAGTCATAGAACTACTTCTACACTTTGTCGGTCTCTAAATAGACTTTGTACCTAAAACATGCACTTTTTAAAGAAGTTTGATCTTGGAAAAAACCCCATTCAAGAAAAAAGGAACAATAAAATAAAAAAGCAAACAAGTTAAAGAACTCACATTTTCTGATATCGATCTTCAGAACTTGACCCTCGACAGTTGATAAATATGCCTCTTGAAGTAAAGCTGGCCATACACAAGCAGATATTGGCTGCTGACTCAACTTGTTGGGCAATGTATGGGGCCAAACATAAGAACCCTAACTGATTTATGTCTAAAAGCTGCCCATATATCTATTGGACTGGTTGGACAAGGACCATATTGGAACATGTGTGGGGCTCTCTCCAAGTCTACATAGGCACACTGTGTTAGAGTCCTGCACCGGGTAGGGTACAGCAGTCGGGGTCTGGGTAGAAAATCCCTGATCCCCTGAACATGCGGGTAGAGCTGTAGGCACTTTTTTGGTACCTTTCTGGAAGAATTGAAGCTGAAGAATTGAAGAATAGAATGGAAGGTAAGTTTAAGTTATGAGGTTCAGGATTGGTAGCAGCTTTGGGTAGGGGGATGTGGCGGGTTGGGTTAGGGGTCAGCGGGTCTGGGTCGAACATTGGTCCTTCCAATTGGACCCATGCAGGACACTACACTGTGTGATCTGATTACTTACACAGGGCCAAAGATCAGATCACCATGATCTGGTCCAGCCTCTGGGTCCCCAAATACAACCAAAAATCTACCCATTTAGTGACCTTGGCAAACCAGCGGATCATGAGGTGTATGCATGGCCAGCTTAAAATGTAGTTTGAAAAATTACAATACCTAGTCAGTTTCATTGGGTAAATGCTAAACCACTTCTGATTTCTGATTTGTGTATGTTGTGTATGTTGATATAATTGATTCTCTTTACCTTGCTCGCAGAAGATAAGCAGAAGAACCGTCTTGAGAAGGACACTGTCTGAACATTTTGGAAGATGGCGTTTACCCATTCCAGTCTATCACAATCGCTCTCTGCTTTCACCTCCTCATCGACTCATCCTCTGTCTGTGAACAGGAAAACCAGTAAGGCATTGGCTTTATATATATATATATATATCTATATATATATCTATATCTATATATATATATATATATATATATATATATATATATATATATATATATATATATATATATATATATATATATATATATATATAACAAGCAAGGGGAAGTTGTGCTCAACCACTAACTTAAAAACATTAAGAGGGGGTGCAATGAGGTAGTGACCACAATATACATATAGTAGAAACAAGAGATCCTCTGCACTCAACCCATTATCAATATATTTAAGACAGAGACACTTTGTGCATACTGCTACTGAAAAATGCCTTACCCTTTAAACAACACAGGGATTGTTTGTCCATATATTGCAATATATTTAAGCTGGCCAACTACGTCAAAGTCATCCCTTATCTGGCCAGTCCTACTCTCAATTTTTATCTGATTCATTAAGAATTCTACTGTTCAATTATACAATTCTTAATGTTTTTAAGTTAGTGGTTGAGCACAACTTCCCCTTGCTTGTTATAGTTTATACAGGAGCAGTGACCAGCTCCATGTTGTAGCCCCCACCCTTCCCAGCTATAGTCAGGTGATCCCACTGGTGTCTAATAAAAGGGCATCCAAAGTTTGGAGTTTACTTTGAAAGCAGCAAGTAAGTTGCGGGTAAAACTTAGTCCCTTTGTAAAATGTATAATTGAACAGTAGAATTCTTAATGAATCAGATAAAAATTGAGAGTAGGACTGGCCAGATAAGGGATGACTTTGACGTAGTTGGCCAGCTTAAATATATTGCAATATATGGACAAACAATCCCTGTGTTGTTTAAAGGGTAAGGCATTTTTCAGTAGCAGTATGCACAAAGTGTCTCTGTCTTAAATATATTGATAATGGGTTGAGTGCAGAGGATCTCTTGTTTCTACTATATATATATATATATATATATATATATATATATATATATATATATATATATATATATATATATATATATATATATATATATATATATATATATATATTAGTATATACAGCATCTTCTCCTGTATTTGATATGAATATTAGAATTCACATGGGAGTTGTGCAACCATACCAAACCATCTTTTAGGTTATGTCACGTGACTTGGTAACTTGATGATTAGCTTTCTTTTTATAGTTCAATGGTTAGTCATTCAGCTTTGGGACATCAACATTCCAATCTATTCCGATTAGCACCCCACTGTTGATGGTCCTATCTGATGTGGCTTGCTCTTGGTAAGAGTACACAGGGTTGGATTGGCCTGCTGGTATATGGGTAAAAAATCCTGGTGGGCCTGACCCTATTAGGCCCTGCCTGCAAGCCAGCCATGCGTTCACTGTGGAATGCACTGCCATCTTTTAAAATTTTTTTTTTACAGCAAAGTAATCACAGGGAGCACGTATCGCTGTGGCTGGGGCTTGAGTGGGAGTGGTGAACTCTGGTTGCTGGACCCTTCAGTGGCTGGGTGGTGGGCCCTTGAGTTGGGTACCCAGTGGGCCCAAGATACGCCATTAACTCTAGGAGTAATGTCCATCTCTTTTCTAGGGGCACTGCCAGAGTATCAGATGATCTCCTAGACAATGTCAATTACCATTAGTCCCTTTTTATTTCCACTACAGGTCTATATGGCACCTATTACATTTAGCACTCTCTACATCTAATTGTTCTGAGATTGTCAGGTTCTCTGGTGGGGCCTAAAAGGACACTACCTAGGGATGACAATATGCAGTGTTTGTTCAAAATGGATCAAAAGAATTCTTTTGGGGTACAACAAGTTGAAACACATTCAAACAAGTTAGGCTGAAAGCCAATTGCTGTCTATATTCCCTCTACAGGCACAAAGCAACCTGAATACAGTAAGGCTATAGTAAAATGAGCAGCACCATTACTCAAAACTAGGAGCTGTACGCTAATATACTCTAACACTTAGTCCCTACTTCAATTAGTACCTGGGAACCTAATTCCACTCAAAACTCCTCAGCTGGAGCCTCAGCTGCTTGGCTACATAGCCTAACTATCTATCAGTCCTAGAGCGATCTATGAAAGTAAGTAGCCTATGACTAACTAGACCTGATGTGCTAGGTTCCAAGTGCAACCGTTCCTGCCTATTTAGGTAAGTGGACTGGCAAAATGGACCCTGAACACGTGTGATCAGCTTATATATTATAGAGTACTCCCATATTTTAGGGGAATGCAATATAACTGGGAAATACATTTATTAGTCCCCTACACTACCAATTTTTTTAAATAAATTGTGCAAATAAGTTTAAAGATGTACTTTGTTTTCAACCAAAAAAAAAAAAGTGTAATTCCCAGGAAAGCATCTCCTGCTTTTGTGTAACGGCTGTATCCCAGGGAAGATAAAAATGAAGGGTTTATCACGGTAAACTGATCAAGGCGCTTTCTGCATGGATCACATTTTTGAGCAATGTAATTGCAGATTTAGGAGCTTGCTGAATTTTGGAAATGACACATCCGTCCTTGGTCGGCCTGAGCCTTTGCTTCTTTCGTCTCAAGTGGTATTTAAACTAGTGGGCAGTTGTCTAGCATTTGTTGAGTCATCCTGAGTCTGTGCCAGCAGCTATAATCCTGCAGCTGGCAGGCCTGCTAAAGGCCACTCATGAAAATTCCCACAGTCCTGTGAAATTGTTGATGCTGGCACTGGGAAGTCAGTAAGCTGAGATGGTAGTGCCAAGCGAGGTCATTGTGCTTTCCCAAAAAATGACTGCAAATTATCACCCCTTGTTCCCAGGTTTCATAATCCCATGGCAACTCTGTCTAATGGGGCCTACAGTTTGGTGGTTTTTTTAAATTTTTTGCTGGTTTGCTTCTGTAGCTCATGGCTCCTTGTAGGGTAGGGCAGGGCAGAGGCATATTTACTATATAGAGACTTGAGGGCCTTTGCCTAGGGCGGCAGTTTTAATGGGATGGCCTTCAGATGCCTATATGGTAACAATTTTTTACTGGGAAAACAACCTACTTCCTCTGCTGCAGGATGCTTTGCTACTAAATCTGGCAATTGTTCATCTTTTTATTTTTTTATTATTTAACTATTTTTTGGGCTACATTTATTTGTTTTAGTGCAACAATGAATGCACAAACAGATCTATCTTCCCAATAGACATTTCCTCTGGATTCCAGGGTCACTGACCTTAGCAACTGATACTGCTGACACATTCCAACTTTTTACAACACCATATCAGTATAAGGGTATCAGCCTACATAGTGCTATGCTTTTTTGTAACCCCTTGCACCCACCTAGCTGCCTGCAACTTACTGTGTAAAACTCATGCATGTTTTTCAATTGCTGGTGAAACAGATGTTCGGCAGGTCTTAGTCCTGCCCCCAATTGTGACATCACAGCCTCAGCAGCAATGGGACAAGGCATCATGGAGTCGGACAAGGGTAAGTTACAGGGGTTGGAGAAGGGCTAAAAGTGTAGTTTTAGAAATTAAAAATGGCACCAGGTAGGTTATTATAAAGATATTGACTTTGAACCTGTAAAAAGATGGAGAGTTACAGTAACATTTTAAGTGACAGTTTTAAGAATCTCTAGGTGTCATGTAATACACAGGTATGAGACCTGTTATCCAGAATGCTCAGGACCTGGGGTTTTTTTTAGATAATGTATCTTTCTATAATTTAGATCATCATACATTAAGTCTACTAGAAAATCATGTAAACTTTAAATAAACCCAATAGGCTGGGTTTGCTTCCAATAAGGATTAATTATATCTTAGTATATCAATAGGCCTCCTATAATTATTAATCATATCTTAGTTTGGATCAAGAACAAGCTACTGTTTTCTTACTACAGAGAAAAAAAGGAAATCTTTAAAAAGAATTTGGATCCGTAATTTGGAGCTTTCTGGATATCCGGATAACGGATCCCACACCTGTATTTGTATATCATTGGTGTGAATGTTTGTGTCCAGAATAAAATTTAAAACAGGCCCTTGCTTCTCCTGTACTCTGAGGTCCAATCCACCCCCCCTGAGGCCCAATAATAAGTGACTGTCTAAGGCATCATAAAAGTGACAAAGTTTGCACCAGGTCTAGTAACCCATAACAACTCATCATGTTTGTTTTTTTATAGATAAATAAATGCTAAATGTTAACTGGTTGCTATAGGATACAAGACCTGGTGCAAACCTTGTGAATTTTATGACATTCCGTTCCCCCAAGAGACTAAAATCACTGTAGTTCAGTTACAATGTGCTGTGTTGCTTTCCCTGTAGATTAAATGCTCTGCGGTTGAATTACACGGCTCTGCAAGTCCTGTGTGCCAGTTTCCCTGTGTATTAAGAGTTGTATCAGTTTCCCTGTAGCCAGCCTGTTCTGTGCTTTGGTTACCGAGTGAAATGCAAGCTCTGTGTGTCAGTTTAGTGCTTATTAAATACCCTGTATCGGTTTCCCTGTCTATGAAATGCTGCCGGACTCTGTGCTATTCAATCTGTAAGTCACATTTCCAGTAAGGGAAGTGTCTTCATTGTCCCAAAGCTGGGCAACTGAGTGCTGTGTTTTATTAGCCCCATGCACCCCTCTGTGAGAAGATGCATTAGAGATCACTCATATTAAAATCACCATGTCTCTCTACATGCAGAATTTGTGCAAAAGGCAGTTATTTTGTTAATTTTTGTTTTGTACTGGAATCAATTATTTTACTGAGCTGTAATTCATCTGCTAGGAAAGGAAGCCCCCCTATAGATACATTGGATCTAACTGTCAACCAACTGCTGCATGAAGACAGAATGAAGAGAAACAGATGCTGAGAAAGGAATACTAAATATAAACTTGATTATTTCAGAAATGATGTAGAATTCTTAATTGATTGTATTCAGAAAGTTTCTTATTTCGGTATGCTGAAACGTATATTAGGGGGCAGATTTACATAGGGTCGAATATCGAGAATTAACCCTCGATATTCGACTGCCGAATGTAAATCCTTCGACTTCGAATATCGAAGTCGAAGGATTTACCGCAATTCCTACGATCGAACGATTAAAGGAAAAATTAAATCCTTCGAATCGAACGATTCGAAGGATTTAAATCCATCGATCGAATGAAATTCCTGCGATCAGAAAATTGTTGGGAAGCCTATGGGGACCTTCCCCATAGGCTAACATTGGCCTCGGTAGGTTTTATTTCCCGAAGTAGGGGGTCGAAGTATTTTTTAAAGAGACAGTACTTCGACTATCGAATGGTCGAATAGTCGAACGATTTTTAGTTCGAATCGTTCGATTTGAAGTCGAAGGTCGTAGTCGAAGGTCGAGCTAAGTAAATGGGCCCCTAAATGTTCATTTTTGCGATAGTTCCCTTTTAAGATCAATGACAGGTACACATTGGGTGTGGGTCCTTCTACACTGCGATATACAACACAAAGCAGAACTGTCCGTCTCCAATGATTTGCAAACCTTCTGGCCATCTGCCAGCCACCCTCTCTAGGTCGGAGCTTTTTTCAGGTTGAGGAATGCGTTGCTAATGCCGCTCAGCTGTTAGAGCTGCCTGGTGCACATGCTTCTTACACCCCACACGGTTCATGAAAAAGTGGTGCCCCACTAGAAGCCTGTATTAATATGAGTACGATGAAATGAGTATACGTGGATACTGCAAACTATGGATGAATACCGGTACACCAAATTTTTCCTATATATCCTATATTCCTATTTTCTGAGCTAAGGGGGCCCTGACCAAAGGTGAGCCTGAAACAGATACTGTCATGGAAAACATTTTTTTTTTTCAAAACACATCAGTTCATAGTGCTGCTCCAGCAGAATTCTGCACTGAAATCTGTTTCTCAAAAGAGCAAACAGATTTTTTTTAAATTTAATTTTGAAATTTTGTCAGTTTCCCAGCTGCCCCAGTCATGTGACTTGTGCTCTGATAAACTGCAGGTTACAGTGAAATTACCCTTCCCCCCAGCAGCCAAACAACAGAACAATGGAAAGGTAACCATATAGCAGCAACACAATATAACAGCTGCCTGGTAGATCTAAGAACAGCACTCAATAGTAAAATCCTGGTCCCAATGAGACACCTTCAGTAGGAGAAACAACAGCCTGTCAGAAAGCAGTTCCATCCTAAAGTGCTGGCTCTTTCTGAAAGCACATGACCAGGCAAAATGACCTGAGATGCACCTACACACTAATATTACAACTAAAAAAATACACTTGCTGGTTCAGGAATGAAATTTTATATTGTAGAGTGAATTATTTGCTGTGTCATTTAGAAATAAAAACGACATCACAAAAATCATGACAGAATCCCTTTAAAGCGTTTAAGGTTTATCGCTGAAAAAGTTGAAATTCATTGCCTTACAGGGAGCCAGAAGGGGGCGTGGCTGGCCAATCAAGGGGCATTACATGATGTCATAAGGGTATGGCCAGCCAATAAACATCACTTTCCATAGTTAATATCTCACAACCGCTATAAAAAAATTTATCAGCATAGACATTCCCTGTACTAAGCAAAAATAGATCTGAATGTGTAGTGACTTTCTAAACATTTATGGCATAAGTTGTGATCCTCATTCAATACACTTATATTATAATAATATTTGTGATATGTTTTGCATCCAGAGGATTTATTAAATTCATAAGTTGTGTCATTAACCAACCTTTTACCTGATTCACTGAGTAATAGTCATAACTACAGATCAAAACTGCGGAGGGCCCATAAAGTGGTATGGGACCTGTTATCCAGAATGCTCGGGACCTGGGCTTTTCCAGATAAAGGATCTTTCTGAAATTTGGATCATCATACCTTAAGTTTGCTAGAAAATCTTTTAAACATTAAGGAGCATATATTTTAAAGGTCGAATGAAAGAGTTTTTTGGGGTTTTTTTTACCTCGAATGACCTTGATTCTTGAATGGTATCTTATTTAAGAAAAAACTTGAACGTCTAAACCTCAAACGAATATTATCGAACCGAAAATTCGAATCAAATTTTTTGGAACTCAATTCGAGTTTTTCCTCCAATTCCTCCAAAAAAAAACCTTGAATGTCTGGAAGGTTATTAACATCTTCAAATGGGTCACTGGCATTAACTTCTACATAAACTCGGCAGTTTTTAGGTGGCGTACTATCGAATTCCATTTGTTCCCAGGGTCAAGGTATGATAAAGCTCGAAGTCGAATTTGAATTAAAATTTGAGTTTGGATGATGAGTTTTGACCAAAAATCCAAATTGAAAATTAGAATTTGAATTTACCATTCGAACCTTAATAAATCGGCCCCTAAATAAACCCAATAGACTGGTTTTAATTCTAATAAGGATTAATTATATCTTAGTTTGGGTTAGGCACAAACTACTGTTTTATTATTACAGAGAAAAAGGAAATCATTTAAAAACATTTGGATTATTTGGAAATAATGGAGTCTATGGACTCCATTTCCGGATAATGGATTCCATACCTGTCCCCAACAATATCACTTAATAGTGCTGTATAAACTAACAATAATTCATTAGACAGGGGTTAAAGAAGACCCTAACTGAAAGTAAAAAAAAATAAAAACCTTAGTTCCAGGTTCCAACAACATGTTTTTCCTATATGGTAGCTCCCACTAAAATCTAAATATATAATCAGGTTTGCCAGGTTGTTGGTTTTCCAGCCAAATTGGGCTACTACTTTAAAGCCAAGGCGGGTCTTGAAAGTACAAACTAGCCAAGGTACGGATTTGGGCTACCGGTTGGGCCTTTGGCTGGTTTGTACTTTGGAAACCGGTTTTTTCTTGCCCTAATGTGCCAAGCCTGTGTATCCCAATGCATGTTGGGTAATGTAGTTTTTGTTTAACAATTTGCCACCTGCCAAGTTTAATGTAAGACTACAATACCCAGCATGCAATGGGACTGACTTGTGTAGAAGTCAGGAGTTGCCAGATTTTGGGATCTGTACCCCAGTCTTCCATCACTCTTAAGCATTCTCACATTTTCCGATGACTTTCCTCAATTTCAGACAATTTTGGGGCAAAAATCTGCTGGCCACTAAAATGAGGTTGACCTGTTTTACCAATATTGATTGAAATTGTAGATGAATTAGGGCCTTATTGGTCCCCAATACCTCTGTAGTTACACCCCTGGCGAATCTGTCCCATTTTCATGGAAAATTTTGCCAAACAGTGAACATTTGAAAAGGCGTATTTTCACATATTTATTTATTTTTTTGACTTTTTTTTTGGGGGGCTACTTTTGAAGTGCCTCTTGGCTAGTTTTGGGCTGGACTTGTAGTTGACTTTGGCTGGTTTTGAAAATTAGACCTGGCAACCCTGTGTATAATGGTAGAAGCCACAATTCATGTTTATAATATATACATGGGCTGAAGAGAAGACGGGATCCCTCATGCACCCAATAAGACACACTGCCAATACAATGGAAACCCATCAGAAGGTAATTGCTACTAAAGTAGGGTATACTGCCTCTTATGTGCTGGGCGTCCAATATTTCCACAGGCTCTAAGCGTGGCCTGGGCGCATCCGTTTGTGTCCCAAAACCTTGTGGTGACATCACAGCGCCCAAGTTTATTGGGATATTGTCTAATAAGCAGTTCTCACGCGTAGCTCTTCTGCTGGGCATACTTTAAGGCCCCGGGTGCCTCCTATGCATATTTCTGCTGAGCCAACCATAAAATTGTTTGAATGTTTTCCACTGCCATTGCCATGTCCATCTTGTCGAGGTTTAGGAGAAAAAGCTGGGAGATTTATGTGGGGATGCAGATGTTTTATCACAAGCAGAGACGGCCGCCAAATCGCAACTGTTCTTATCCAGAAAAACATCTGCGTTTCGCATAGTTCCCTCCCCCCCAAAAAATAACCCCTATAACTTCTTTCACCTGCACTGGGGACAAGGATGTTAAACTGGCCTTTGTGTTGACCCTGAGCTTATATAAACCAATCGTATCCGTAATTTTCCAGGCATCAAAGAACAATTGGAAAAGGCCACTTGGGAAAGGTTTGTGTACTCAAAGGGCCAGCAATGGGGGCACCCCTCTCCTTCCACCTGCTGTACGCAGAGAGATCCTGCAGCTGGGCTTGGGAGTGACTTGGACGGACAAACTTCTAGCAGTCGGGCTAATTGCTCTCCATAGAGATCGGAAGAATTTCCTCCCAGATCAACATGTGTCCAGATGTTGGCGGTGGTGGGGACGATGCTACAGATGCATATAGTGGAGAGATGCGCAGTCTCCCCCTTTATGCTGGAGCTGCTGATACAAAGATCTTGCATTACTTTACAAATACAAGGTATTAACCCAAGAGTGAAATCATGCAGCACCCTGAGGACCCTACGTGCGGGTATAGGAGACTCAAGAGAGTGAACATTAGAAAGAACGGCTTATCCCAAACTATAATATCGGGGTTATTCATGACTCCAGGAGTAGAGTGAGTAAAGGAGTGGTAACGTTTCCTAATCTCATTTGATTGCGACTGCCTAAAGCAAATATTTTTCAAGTCCTGTTAGTGCACGGGCCCCAGTTTGAGAAAAGGAAACAGCTATGTTATATATATATATATATATATATATATAGATATATATATATATATATATATATATATATATATTAATATTACGGATGCACCGAATTCAGGATTCGGTTCAGGATTCTGCCAGGATTTGGCATTTTTCAACAAGATTCGGCAGAATCCTTCTGCCCGGCCGAACCAAATCCTAATTTGCATAGGCAAATTATTGGCGGGGAGGCATGACTTTTTGTCGCAAAGCAAGGTAAGAAATGTTTTTCCCCCTTCACTCCCTTAATTTGCATATGCCAATTAGGATTCAGATTTGGTTTGGAATTCGCCAAATCTTTCGCGAAGGATTCTGGGCTTCTCTAAGATGTTCTACCTCTGTTTTAATAATTGGGAAATATCTTTACTATCACAGCCTCCCTCCCCAATGTGAAAAACATGCAGCCGTATTTACATTTAGGCCTATTCTCAGTTGTCTGGGGACTAAACAGACAAGGAGAGAGCGTGGGTAAAGGCACATCCTGACACATGATGGAAAATTGTATTTATATAAATATCTAAATAACTTACATAGATGTGTCATTTATAGATGCGCAGCACACAGTTTCCTCCCAGAATTCCGCTAGGATTTCCCAGCACCTCTACTGCTTGTACTCTAATGACACGTGACTTCACACAGTACAATATTTAGCAGAAATACCATGGATGGATTGATTTGTTTCTCTGCCTTGAGTCAATTTATTATAGCGAATAACATAGATCCTGTTTTCCAATATAAGTATTTTAGAAGTTCCTGAACATTTCCATGGCAATATAAAGGCACAAGGCTGCAGGCTGAGTTATACAGTATCATTCATATATTACAAGGGATAATGCACCCCCTACTGTAAATGATAAAGATATTAGAAGTCACTGAGGGGTTGTTCTGTGACCATATAAAGGCACAAGGCTGCAGGGTGAGTTATACAGGGAACTCTGAGTATCACTCATGTATTATAAGGGATAATGTACCCCCTACTGTAAATGATAAGGATATTAGAAGTCACTGAGGGGTTCTATGACCATATAAAGGCACAAGGCTGCAGGCTGAGTTATACAGGGAACTCTGAGTATCACTCATGTATTATAAGGGATAATGTACCCCCTACTGTAAATGATAAGGATATTAGAAGTCACTGAGGGGTTGTTCTGTGACCATATAAAGGCACAAGGCTGCAGGCTGAGTTATACAGGGAACTCTGAGTATCACTCATGTATTATAAGGGATAATGTACCCCCTACTGTAAATGATAAGGATATTAGAAGTCACTGAGGGGTTCTGTGACCATATAAAGGCACAAGGCTGCAGGCTGAGTTATACAGAGAACTCTGAGTATCACTCATGTATTATAAGGGATAATGTACCCCCTACTATAAATGATAAGGATATTAGAAGTCAATGAGGGGTTCTGTTACCATATAAAGGCAAAACAAAATCACCTTGCACATGAAAAGAGGGATCAAGGTATTTGAAGCCTTTAGGATCCTTTATTTATATACAGTAGTGCTGACATGTTTGATACATTCATATTAGATTTTTATGGTCCAGAGTGCAGCCAGAGAGTAAGACTGCAGGGGCAAAGAAAGGTTCATGAAAATGGAAAGTGTAGTCTCTTTGCACGTGTCAGTGCTCACACACTATAACCAGCCAGGGTCGGACTGGGGCGCGGGTCAATTTTTTGGAACCCGTACTCGACCCGTACCTGCAACCTGCAAACCGCAACCCGCATTCTTACCCGCTTGGACCCTCTACCTGCAACCTTGACCCGCGATCCGATGACCGTCAAGAATCAGGAAGTGCTGCCATTGTAAACCGGAAGTGACATCATCGGAAGTAGGCGTGATCAGAAAAAAGGAGAAAAAAAATCGATATTGAGAAGACCCGCGGCCCGACTCGCAAACCCGCAGAACTGCCGACCCGCGTCTATAGCCGCATCTGGAACTTCTACCCGCAACTCGCATGGTACCCGACCCGCTGCAGGACTCTAGTGCCCTGAGTCCACGGGGCTGCTGCTTTGGGGCCCCAAACCCCCTGGGCCCCCTGTCCCAGCGGCAAAGTCACCTCAGGCCCCCCTTTTTTTTCCGGCAACTGGGGGCCAGAAGGAAGTTCAGGGTGTAGCGCTAATATCAGGTCTGGGCCCACCAGGTTATTTCCCGGTGTCCCGCTGGCCCAGTCCGACCCTGTAAACCAGCTCAGCAGTTTCAGAAATATGATAGTAGCAGCATATGTTTATGCAGTGGAAAAGCAATGACTTCAATAAACACCTGCATGATTACAAGTGCTTTTTAACTGTGGCGTTTCCCTTATTTTCTCCAAAATAGTAACTTGTGCCTTGTAAATGATTCTGTAGCACCCCCACCCCCCACTGAATCCAATGAGGATATTAGAAAACACATCGGAGTTCGGTTCCCAATTCACAAGCACTCGGCCTGCTGTCTCGTGCCTTTATATGGTCACGGAAGTCCGTGGTGACTGCTCATATCCTTATATTTTACAGTAGGGGGTTACATATATTAAATATATATCTTTGTGCTGCTGCAGGGCTAAGCGGGACACGCATGAATGTTCCAGAAATGAAGCAACATGCTGAGCTGTCAGAGACAAATAACTGGATGTCCAGGTGCACACAGGCAACACAATGATTGTGTTCATTAACTTTCCAGTCACTATTGAGCTGGGAAAAGTCTTGAGTTTGTATGTAGCATATTGCATTATGTAATAGATACTTTATAAAGAAACACAGTTATCTGTAGCTACACTATGGGCCCGCTTAACTAACATTCCCTATCCCTAAATCTGTGGGTTTGCTATATTTTTTTTTAAACCTCTAAAAATCTGAGATTTATTGTGCGTAAAAACGAAAACAAACTCGAGTACAAAAATTTGCCAGGTAAAAGCTGTCGAGGTCCTATAAAAGTCAGTGGGAGCTGTGTTGATCCTATTGGACCGTTTTAAATCAATTGGACTTTTAGAGGTTTTCTGATTTTTTTTTTTTGCTAGGAATTGCTTCGAAATACTCAAATATTAAGAGGTATTCGTAATTTTAAAATTAAACAGTAAGGGATCCGCACTCATAGGTCTTGTGAATAAAAATGAAAAAAATATGTTTATTCTCAACTAGTGATGGGCGAATTTATTCGGCAGGCGCGAATTCGCAGCGAATAAATTTGCGAAATGGCTGCGAAAATTCGCTGGCGAATATGCGCCGGTGTCCGTTTTTTTACGCCGGCGCATATTCGCCAGCAAATTTTCACAGCCATTTCGCAAAACGAGACGCCGGTGCCGTTTCACGAATTTTTCGCCATTTTGCAAATTTCGCTGGAAATTCATGAATTTTTTGGCAAAATGGCGCAAATTCGCCCATCACTATTCTCAGCATTTCGGCTCTAAGACTGAGCCGTCTCCTCCTGATGAGGGCTTATGTCTTAGAGCCAAAAAGTTGAGAATAAACATCATTTTTCTTCACAAGACTTATGAGTGCGGATCCCTTACTGTTTATGATATTATGACTGATTGTTCTAGCACCTAGGCATTATTTTGTGTTCTGTGTGCACCGGCCCATTGGCCTCATGTTTTTATATGGTCATAAAACACCCTCGGTCGGTAAGTTATAGTATCCTTATATTTTACAAGAGGGGGTACTTTAGTCACTAATACAGGTCATGGGACTCCAAGGTAACTTCTAATATCCTGATATTTTCCAACAAGGGGTAGTTTATTAATTATAATACACAAGGTTTAGTGAGTCATGTGACAGAATTACATCACTAAGCTTCATTTATAACTGATGACATCACTAAGAGCCATTTAAAAGGATATTATTTACAGGATATTCACGGCTTTCGTGTATTGTTCATATATTTATATGTTACATGCATGAATATCCTGTGAAATATATCTTAACAAATCATTTGTAGTGATGTTATTTCTGTCACATTACTCATACATAAAAATGTACTTTTAAAAATATATTAGATGTGCCATTGGAATTCTATGGTTTTTACAGCTGTGTGCCTTTATAAAGAATTGCTAGGTGCAGGTCCGGATTTGCAGCGAGGCATAAATAAAGGCGGTATAAATTAAGGGGCGGTAATCTGTTATCTAATATCCTTAACATTTACACTAGGGGGTACATTATCCCTTATAATACATGAGTGATACTCAGAGTTCCCTGTATAACTCAGCCTGCAGCCTTGTGTCTTTATATGGTCACAGAACAACCCCTCAGTGACTTCTAATATCCTTATCATTTACAGTAGGGGGTACATTATCCCTTATAATACATGAGTGATACTCAGAGTTCCCTGTATAACTCAGCCTGCAGCCTTGTGCCTTTATATGGTCACAGAACAACCCATCAGTGACATCTAATATCCTTATCATTTACAGTAGGGGGTACATTATCCCTTATAATACATGAGTGATACTCAGAGTTCCCTGTATAACCCAGCCTGCAGCCTTGTGCCTTTATATGGTCACAGAACAACCCCTCAGTGACTTCTAATATCCTTATCATTTACAGTAGGGGGTACATTATCCCTTATAATACATGAGTGATACTCAGAGTTCCCTGTATAACCCAGCCTGCAGCCTTGTGCCTTTATATGGTCACAGAACAACCCCTCAGTGACTTCTAATATCCTTATCATTTACAGTAGGGGGTACATTATCCCTTATAATACATGAGTGATACTCAGAGTTCCCTGTATAACTCAGCCTGCAGCCTTGTGCCTTTATATGGTCACAGAACCCCTCAGTGACTTCTAATATCCTTATAACGTTACAGTAGAGGGTACATTAATATATAATGTATATATTATAATGGTATAATTTACTAAAAATTACTCTACTCTAAATAATCTTTAGTATTATATAACTAATGACTGAAATTCAACTGACATTCACCCTTTATTCTATATATTTTGTTTCTTGTATATTTTTCAAATTAATGAGAGAATTCAAAAATGGTAATTTACACAATGCATTTAAATATTTAGCCATAATTATGAGTAACAAACACGAGTGATTAATGGTCAATATATTTCTCAATACCTTTGATTGGAGAGCCTCACATAGAAAATAACTAAATAGTCTCTTTTTTGACAGGTATGAAGCAATCCCTTTGCCCTGGTTGATCTTGATATCAATGACCCAGACTCTCGGGCAGGTTTAATACCTGTTGTCTTCAATATTCCAATTCAATCAGTTCTAAAGCAAGAGCCAATAAATCATCACCCTCATCGCCAACACCAGCTCGGCACTAATAAATCTGATTATCTACTGAGCCCAATGATTTACCCTGTGCAAAATCTGCCTGATCAAACCAATTTACCGCTGTGATGTCACCGTCTCACGGTGCAAGGGCCATGTCAGTGGGTAAGCCTTGGTGACACTATCATGATCAATATGGCACCAAAAGTTACATGTCTCTCTGAGCAAGCCACAGCATTCATTTTTCTTATCCCAGAGCCAAGAGAAGAGTACGGAAAAGAGGGCATTTTGGACATCTAGATCCAAAGGGGGTCCCGTAAAGACAAAGAGTTGGGAGACATCCAGCAACAACTGTGAGATGGTTTCCATAAAGCATGTCAGCTGTTGTTGGTGTTCAACTCCCTGCACTCACTGAGAGCTGTTACTCAACAAGTGGAGCACTGCAGGTTGGATTTTCCTGAAAACATAAGCATTTACCCATCAGATTGGTGGCCCCAAATTTCCTGCAAAAGCAAAAGTTGGGAGAGACTTACTGTTGATTGAAGACATATGTTGGAAGAGACTTACTGTGACTTAAAGTTATAGGCTGTCTTTGAGTAAGTGCCCACCCTTGGCGCGAAACGCGACAGGCTTAATTATGTCCTAAATAAAGATTTTATACTTTTTATACATCATCTGGGCTCCTCTGTTTCATGCAACAGTAAGGGGGGTTATTTATCAAGGTCCGAATTTATCTCAATATCGGCTTCTACAAACTCCGATCTAACCCGCTCCGGTTTTTAATGCTTATTTATTATTACATTTTCCCGAAAATTTGCTTTACGGGAAAAGCTCAGATTTTCACGATTTTTTCGTGAATTTTCCCAGAAATCTCAGAATTTTTCACCCGAAAGCCCCGAAAACATTGCGAAATTGCCCTAAACCCCCGAGACAACCAAAACTCAATGGGACGGTTCCCATTGACTTTTATGCAACCTCGACAGGTTTGAGATGCCGTGGTTTTATATTCGGGCTTTTTAGCCCTCGGGGTTTAATGAACTCTGAAAAATTCGTGATTTTTTTAAAAGTCAGATTTTATAAAATAAAAAACGCAAATTTTTCGGATTTCGGGGAATTTCGGTTATTTGAAGTTAGTAAATAACCCCCTTAGTCTCTCCCAACTTTTGCTTTTGTTTGACTTTACCAAACTATATGGCCCTTGGACTGGGGCTGTTTTTTGGGATGTGACTACTGTGAATGATTTTTTGATTCACTTTATGAGACAAAAATTTATATGGAACTCTGGATCATTGCCTAAATAAGTAGAACTACACACCACAGTAATAGAGTAAATTGCCCAAATTTCCTTCCCCCCCCCCCAAACTCTACGCAAGGTGCATCAGAGGCTACCTTGTTGTGTTGGGAACCAAACTTACTGTTGAAATTCCATGATACCATTGATGTTGGCGAGGCAAGGACAATGATCAATACTGGATGCATTCAAGCAGTTTGTAGGAGGTTATTGCATTATAAAGACCATCCAGTTCAGTTGTAGGCATGATGATGATGCTCCACTTGTAGGTTTGGGGAAGGTGTGTCTGAGCAATGAGTAGAGAAGTCCCCCATTTGCTCCTGCTCCATGCGAGCTTTGTTCCAGGCTTTTCAGAGGCAGCTGTCCATGGGATATAAGGGTAGCAGCTGCTCCAATAGCTGACAGTTTAGAGAGCCCTTCATTAAGGAGATCTAATGACAGCAACAGGTTTGGCATTTATTCTCCGTGCCAGTTCTGAATCTTCATGTATCGAAAAGATAAAAGAGAGGGTCACTATCTCCAAAAATAAATTCAAACTGAAATGAATCAAAAGGCCCGGATATCTGCATAATTATCCATGCTCTCAGATATGCTTTCCGCGTTGTTTAAAAAAAAACTAAAAAAAAAACTCCATGCACAATAAGTAAAATATGGGCAATAGGAACCCCTCTAGCCGTCGAGTGGATGTCCGAAATAAATACACAAAAACACTCGGACCAGAAACCCTTGCCCCCTTCCAAATAACCCTAAGGTAATGATTAACATATTCTAGGAAGGGACAGTAAAATTAGGGAACATTTTTGAGTCAGAGGAGGAACTAACAGTAATAAAAAATATAAAGCAAGGCAAATGAATCAGCTTTACAAGTAATGTATACATGGTCATACAGAACTGACTAGTTTTCATTAATAAATGCAGTGCAGATGTTGCTCTCCTGCCTTGTGCCCCAACCCTTAGAATATTAATACTTCTGCTTAGGGGGATTTCAATTATTAATGTTTTCTCCCCCTTTTGCTTGGAGCCTAGATGTTAACCCTTTCTAAAGCCAACTCTATTAATAAGAACATATATATTTTTGCATTTATTTTTTTTTAGTATGTAAGTTTAGCTTATTTATAGACAGAATGGTGCACCCATATTGTATAATAATGATAGTAGAAGTCACTGAGAGGTTCTGTGACCATATAAAGACACAGGGCTGCAGGCTGAGTTATACAGGGAACTCTGAGTATCACTCATGTATTATAAGGGATAATGTACCCCCTACTGTAAATGATAAGGATATTAGAAGTCACTGAGGGGTTGTTCTGTGACCATATAAAGGCACAAGGCTGCAGGCTGAGTTATACAGGGAACTCTGAGTATCACTCATGTATTATAAGGGATAATGTACCCCTTACTGTAAATGATAAGGATATTAGAAGTCACTGAGAGGTTGTTATGTGACCATATAAAGGCACAAGGCTGCAGGCTGAGTTATACAGGGAACTCTGAGTATCACTCATGTATTATAAGGGATAATGTACCCCCTACTGTAAATGATAAGGATATTAGAAGTCACTGAGGGGTTGTTCTGTGACCATATAAAGGCACAAGGCTGCAGGCTGAGTTATACAGGGAACTCTGAGTATCACATGTGTATTATAAGGGATAATGTACCCTTTACTGTAAATGATAAGGATATTAGAAGTCACTGAGAGGTTGTTATGTGACCATATAAAGGCACAAGGCTGCAGGCTGAGTTATACAGGGAACTCTGAGTATCACTCATGTATTATAAGGGATAATGTACCCCCTACTGTAAATGATAAGGATATTAGAAGTCACTGAGGGGTTGTTCTGTGACCATATAAAGGCACAAGGCTGCAGGCTGAGTTATACAGGGAACTCTGAGTATCACTCATGTATTATAAGGGATAATGTACCCCCTACTGTAAATTATAAGGATATTAGAGGTCACTGAGGGGTTGTTCTGTGACCATATAAAGGCACAAGGCTGCAGGCTGAGTTATACAGGGAACTCTGAGTATCACTCATGTATTATAAGGGATAATGTACCCCCTACTGTAAATGATAAGGATATTAGAAGTCACTGAGGGGTTCTGTGACCATATAAATACACAGGGCTGCAGGCTGAGTTATACAGGGAACTCTGAGTATCACTCATGTATTATAAGGGATAAGGTTTAGGGAGAAGTATTTCTGAGCAGCAAAGAACTAATTCATGTTAAACTGAAAGTGAGATCAAGTTTACTTTGTAGTTATATGATCAACTAAATCATACAGAATCAGTGGTTGATTTTACTCCATATGAATTAAGCACATTAATTGAATACTCCTAATTTCATAAAGAAAGTTCACAGGCTCCAGTCAAAGGATCTCGTATTATGTGTGAGGTTTCAGGTGGGCGAGATGTCTCTGAATTTGCCATTACATGGTAGAGATTTCAGCACAAAAGGGAATTTCTATTTACTAAAATGTGTGTTTCAGCTTTGGGAAGGATAAGATGGAAAAAGTGTGTATTTTCTATTAGCAAAACTCACCCTGGCATATTCTAGCAAGGGAAAAGAAAGGTTTTTACCAGAAGGGGCCTTCATTTCTTGCGCCTTCTCTTTTTTAGTATTAAGCTTAAATTTTGTACAGTTTCGTTTATATGTTCAACTAATTGTAGCCCACAATAGAATGTAATTTAAAGGAGTTGTTTGATATTAATTTCAAGTAATATACAAATCAACCTGCCCTTGATTGTTAACTGTTTGCCAAACTTGCAGTCACTTTTGTTG
Source organism: Xenopus petersii (assembly GCA_038501925.1). Classification (NCBI taxonomy): domain Eukaryota; kingdom Metazoa; phylum Chordata; class Amphibia; order Anura; family Pipidae; genus Xenopus; species Xenopus petersii. Next base: position 8,238,825 of record CM076687.1, on the reverse strand, counting down.
ATGTATATACTAAAATATCTAAATTGAACATGTGGTGAGACTTTTTAATTCCAGGGACCCAGAGGTAAATGCAATACCCTAAAATCTGCTCTGAATTTTAGTGCCGGGCCTGCGACGTATGAGAAAGCAAACTGGTGGTTCCTTCTGTAATTGGCAGTGTTACTTGTGCATTAAGGAAAGATGGGAAACAGGTGGCACTTTACCAGAGGCAGTAACTTAAAGGAAAACTAAACCCTAAAAATGAATATGGCTAAAAACTTATTGCACGAGGCTAAAGTTTCAGCTTGTCAATAGCAGCAATGATCCAGGACTTCAAACTTGTCACAGGGGGTCACCATCTTGGAAAGTGTCTGTGACACTCACATGCTCAGTGGGCTCTGATTGGCTGTTGAGAAGCTAAGCTTAGGGCTCGTCACTAATTATCCAGCAGAAAATGAGCTTCCCTGGCTGTAATATAAGCTGATGCTACAGGTTTGCTGATTATTCAATTCTGATGCTAATTGCACTGGTTTCTGTGCTGCCATGTAGTAATTGTGTGTATTAATTACTAATCAGCCTTATATTGTGACATTTCTATTCTATGTGTACTGTATATTGTGAGTGGGTCCCTAAGCTCAGTAAGTGACAGCAGCACAGAGCATGTGCAGTGAATCAGCAGAAAAGAAGATGGGGAGCTACTGGGGCATCTTTGGAGACACAGATCTTTACTGCTAAAGGGCTGTGGTTGCCTTGGGCTGGTACAGAAGCATAAAACATCATGTAAAACATTTCTAGCTACTTCTTTGGTTAAGCTTAGAATCTAAATTGCCGGCGGGATGGCACTCCTAGCGCTTCATTTTCTGTGGTCAGCCACAGTAAATGAAACGCCATCAGCCGGCGATTTAGATTCTAGCTGGCGGGAAGGCTTTTCAGGGAGATTAGTCTCCTGAAGAAGAGGCAATTAGTCGCCGGCTGAATATATCTCCCGAATCTTCGTGTGTGTCTCTGCCCTTAAGGGCCATTATGCTCTTTGCACTAGGAGAGCTGAATTTCTGGATAAATTCCGTCAGTTCTTTTAGTGCAGGGAGCACTATTGCAGGGGCATTAAGCCAGTCACATCAGATGGCAAGTGATTTAGAGACCTACAAAGTCTAATTGGTGGAGCTACACCTAAACACAACCCTAACCTTCAACCTGATGTTTAGCTGCTCAGAAAAGAAACTTTTACACCCTTATCTGGAAACCATACGGCACCCCTCCACTACGAAACAAAGGAGTATGGATTCCAAAGAAGCACCATAGGTGGAAGGGGATGCAGAGAACAAAGACATTTTATTACGTGCACTTGGCACCAGATTTATATCCGGCACTGTCCTGGGAACTCCTTCACTTGCCTTTCCTCTCTTCAATCCAGTTGGAGCATAAACAGCTATGCACCTGGAGATCAGATCAGAAAGGGCTACCCCTCAGCTCCTCCGCCGGATTTAGCAGCAAACATCTGGTGGTGGGGTTGCAGAGTTTCAAAAATATTTCAATATTTTTTTCCAGTATACTGTAGGCACCTGCAATAAGGCATGGGCCCTTGGTTGCCTGTATAGAAAGTATGGCCCCTGAATGCACCGTGCATTGGTGCAGATTATAATTACATTATTTATATAAATACATTTTTTCCAGAGATGGATGGAGTTGCTGCAAACTTTTCCCGGGGACATTTTTGTCCGGTGAATAAAAGTGACACTGTTGGGCCTGCTAGATCTTGTCGAGAGGTTTTAGATTACTTAAAGTCAGAAGTATATTCCTCATTATGGAACAAAGATTTTACTTAAATTTAGAGCATGCATTGGTGGGGCTCCACTTTGGGTGTAGCCGCTTTGCACATTAGATTCCTGATGCCTCAAATGGGCACAGCCCAGGCAGATTTGGTGTCTCACTTGCTCCACACATGGGGGAATTCCCTGCACTCAATATTCAATATTTAATTTCTGTCACTTTATAACATTTGCTTGGCTTTGATGCAAAGATATCCCGATAACTGGTTGTTCACACATAGCCAGACACACCTCTCTGAGATATATAAATTATTTTATCTTGAAAAAGAAAACATATTTATCCATCTCATTCTCTATAAACAGCAGGAACTGTGGCTGGGTAGATTCTGTCTAGATAATATGGCAGCTCCTTCTCATAGTATTAAAATCAAGTATCAACAGAAGGTTTGGTGCTCCCCAATAAAGCCATTCCCTGTGCTTCTTAAATAATTTGTAAATATGATGTATATTCTTTCTAACCCCAAAACTTTGGTTTTATCCATATACATCCTCTATGAAAAGCCTTATGATTCTATCCTATATCTGGGATGTTTATGAACCAAGCAGCCAGATTACTGCCACTAGATGGCGGCCAATACCTCAGTTAAAGGGGAACTAATGGAGAGAATTCAGAGTTATTAATATAATAGTTTGAGTTTTGACGGTCTACTTACTTTAAGTAATTGTATTTATTATAGTGGGTGAGATACAAGACACAGTACATAAAAGTTTAGATATGCAGCATTGTGCAGCTTGTCTATACTGATATGTGTGTTTCTTATATTTACTGTACGTGATTCCATTCTGTGTGTCTGTTCTATGGAAACTTGTGATTGAACGTGTGTTTCCTGGCAGCTGAATAAATCCCAGCGCTATATTCGTCCAGCCAGTCACATTGTATGTCCTTGTTGCTTATGTAGGTAGCGCACTTATTTGATAGTTTGTTCACGGGTTGGTGTTGCTCGGGCACCAGTGATGGGCGAATTTCTCCCGATTCGCCGAAAAATGTGCTAATTTCCCGAAACTCGAATTTTGACGTCCACCACAATTTTACGGCTTGCGTCAATTCACTGCAATGTTTACGCTTGCATCGATGGTCATCCGAATAGTGTTGACGTGCAATGTATTTGACGCAATCGACTTTTCTGACGTGTCCATGTTAACGCTGGCAAATTTACGCAGGAGTTTCACAAATTTATGAAACACAGCAAATTCGTGCCTGGCGAATATATTTGCCCATCAATAACGGGCACACTACTCCTATTCATTCCAACACAATTACACCTACCGAAACCCTAAGCTTCTGGTCCCTGCATCATCGCTGTACAGGGAATATTAATAACATTATTATTTTCTCTCTGGTTAAAGTCAACGGTACGGTGACATGAAAGACATGTCAGACAGCCCCCCGGGAGGCAACTGACTATGAAACATTTGTGAGATTACTATACTTTGCATTTGCTTGCCCAGGGTGTCAAAAAGAATACTTGGGAAATGCATGAAACGCGTTGGGATGGTGCTCTAGAAAGCACCCTGTGATCCCAGCATTTCTGCCCTACCCTAAAACCATTTCTAGCTTCTTAACTTCCTTTCACCACATTTACCACATTTGTTGAATTTAGCCTCCCTGTAAGACCCTTGTCCAATCTGTATATCTCAGTGCCCACAATTACTTTTGCAAAGGGAGCTCACACAGGCTGCTAATTTTAGCTCCAACCCCGAAGCAGAGCCAATTAAAAGGTGCACCTGCTAAGCAGTAATAGAAATAGCTGCCTGCGAGATGGGCAAGACGGGAAGCCTTTTGCATGTGCTGCTCTCTGACCTCTCTAGTCCTTTTTATCCCACTGCAACAAATCTGTCCATATGTCCTTTGCATTGCATTGTCCGGCACTAACTTTGATGTGGGAGCAAAAAGGCATTCTGGGTTATACTGGAGATTTTTAGTAACCTCGGTGGAGTTATAAGTCAAGTCTATCCTTCCAATATGTTAGCATAAGTCATCACGTTCTGTAGCATCTCTGCAATGTGTACACTTTTAAAGGAGAAGGAAAGTCCTATTTACTTGGGGGTGCCAAAAGTTAGGCACTCCCCAAGTGATTGTATTGACTTACTCTGGAGAAAACTTCCAGTGAGCACCACGGAGTGATTGGCTTCCTTCTTCTTCTTTTTTCCAATTTCCCGGGTGCAGACGCATGCGCAGTAGAATGAAATAGGCGACTTCTTCATTAAGGTTCTGCTTTTTTCTGCACTATTGCACATGCCCACGATGAAAGAAGAAGTGTTGTGCAGCAAGAAAGTATTTTCGAAGAAAGAAGAAGCCAGAAGATGATCGCTCCGTTATGTTCACTGGAAGAACCCCATGACTGGTACAGTTTTTTGCTGATAGAAGCACCAGCCCGGGGTGTGAGGTAAGTATATATAAAATAACTTGGGGTGCCTAACTTCTAACTTTTAACACCCCCAAGTAAATAAAGCCTTCCTTCTCCTTTAATCCCTATGCATGTTCTATACACATAAGAGAGAAACTAGATCTTCCCATTACAACAAATACCAGTCTACTCTCCACCTGACATTTCTCTCTATGGAAGTATTTGTTCAACTTTCATGTATGTTGCTTCTTTCATTCTTCCTCTTCCTGCTTAAGCTCCATGCCTCCTAAGAGATGGTGAACATTAGTCCCTCTACTTTCCCAGTGCTGTCTACCATCTCTTAAGTTGGCCATACTGTGCATGGAAATAACTTTGGTGATGTAAAAAAAGGTGATTTTTTTCCATCTCCATCTCTTAAGTTGGCCATATTATGCATGGAAATAACTAATACCTTTTACCTCATTTACCAGCTCATGCTGATCCTATTTTTTGCCTGTTGAGCCAACAATTGAATTGTAATAGGGGCCTAGGTAGACTCATCAACATCCCCAGTCAGATATCAGTCTTGATATCAAATATCCCCAGTCTTGACCCCCCATTGATCAGCCCAAAGGTAAACTGCCTCTGGAGTAGCCCACTCAGTAACCAACATTATCTTGTGGTTCAGGATTCCTCAGGGGTGGTTTACCTTCACCTTTAACTTTTAGTATGTTATAGAATGGATAATTGTAAGCAGCTTTTCAATTTGTCAATTATTTGCTTTCTTCTTCTGACTCTTTCCAGCTTTCACATGGGGTCACTGACCCCATCAAAAAAAAACAAATGCTCTGTAATGCTACACATTTTTAATACTCATCTTTCTATTCAGGCCTCTCCTATTCATATTCTAGTTGTTTATTCATATCAATGCATGGTTGCTAAAGTAATTTGGACCCTAGCAACTAGATTGCTGAAATTGCAAACTGAAGAGGTACTGAATACGAAATGAAAATCAAGTGCAAATTGGCTCAGTTAATTTAATGGTGAACAACCACTTTAAGAGGATGGTTGGACAGACAGGGTGGCTTTTATTTTAGAGGACATACAGATAATTGTTGAAAACCAGTAATTGATACAGGACTGAGAGTTTAAAGAGTCCATAAGACGCATTTTAAACGCACTAGAAAAAAAGAAGAAAAAAGGTAGTCCTCAATTCTTTTGACTTATTGTCTTAAAGGGGTAATTCACCTTTAAGTTAACTTTTAGTGTGTTAAAGAATGGCCAGTTCTAAACAACTTTTCAATTGGTCTTCATTATTTATTTTTTTATAGTTGAATTATTTGCCTTATTCTTCTGACTTTTTCAAGCTTTTAAATGGGGGTCACTGCCCCATCTAAAAAACAAATGCTCTGTAAGGCTACACGTTTATTGTTATTGCTACTTTTTATTACCCATCTTTCTATACAGGCCTCTCCTATTCGTATTCCAGTCTCTTATTCAAATCAATGCATGGTTGCTATGGCAACTTGGACCCTAGCAACTATATTGTTAAAATAACAAAATGGAGAGCTGCTGAGTAAAAAACGAAATAACTCAAAAACCACAAACAATAAAAAAATGCAGATTGTCTCAGAATATCACTCTCTACATCATACTAAAAGTTAACTCAAAGTAGGGATGCACCGAATGCACTATTTTGGATTGGGCCGAACCCCGAATCCTTTGCCAAAGATCAGGATGAATACCGAACTGAATCTGAATCCTAATTTGCATATACAAATTAAGGGTGGGAAGGGGAAAAATTTTTTACTTCCTTGTTTTGTGACAAAAAGTTACGCAATTTCCCTCCCGCCAATAATTTGCATACGCAAATTAGGATTCGGTTCGGCTGGGAAGAAGGATTCGGCCAAATCCGAATCCTGCTGAAAAAGGCCGATTCCCGAACCGAATCCTGGATTCGGTGCATCCCTATCTCAAAGGTAAACTAATATACTTTTCTAAGTAACTCAAAGGTAAACTAATATACTTTTCTAAGTAACTCAAAGGTAAACTAATATACTTTTCTAAGTATCTCAAAGGTAAACTAATATACTTTTCTGAGTAACTCAAATGTAAACGAATATACTTTTCTGAGTAACTCAAAGGTAAACGAATATACTTTTCTAAGTACTACGTTAATCATGAACGCTTCATTTGTGTTCTCCTGAGATAAGAAATAGACCTCATGGTCACGTTCTATGAAACCTTACATGGCCACGCTTGGGGTCAACAGGGAATTCTAATGAAGAGTTAATATGACCCTGATGTGCTGGCCTGTATATTGGACATAAATTATCATACAAGTGAGGTATCGGGGGAACAGGCTTTCGGATGGGTGATGGATTTAACGAAGCTCCCAGGAACATGTGCACACAAGATGCAGAATAGACGCCTCTCCGGTGTAGTGATATTGACCAGGTGTCCAGCAGAACAGGAGACCCACCATATTGTATATGTCAATGGGAGCTCTGGGGAGCGAGCAGAAAAATGCATCACTAATCTCTCGGTATCATGGCTGCAGACAGCTGTGGAGCAGGTTCCGAATCATAAGCTAAATCCCCATCTAGTGTTGTGCAGTCTCACTTAGCAACATGTCTCAAACTTCTTCAGTGCTGTTTTTTTTTTTTTTTGGTTAATTTAACAATACTCCCAAAGCTAATGTACAGATGATTTTATAGTTATGGAATCCACAAGCCGCTGCAAATATGATGCTGTTTTCCCCAAATCCTGGGTAAAATGCCAGTATGCCTTTGTGCATTTAGTGCATATAATGTAGTTGGACAAGTTGGTCCCATTGGGAGTAGATTCTCGGGGCACAACAAAACATGCGTATGGCTTGGGATTTGACTCTTCTTTAAATGGATAGTAAGGTCTCTTCTATGTACTCTTTCTCAGGAGCCCACTAAAAACCCTTAGAATGCATTTACTCTTTCCTCCTCTCTTCACTTACCTTCTTCATTCACTTTACATACACCCCCGCCACATCTCATCTTTTTTCTTATACTGAAATAGCAAATGGCCACGGTACAGTAACGGGATTGATTATCTGGAAACCCATTATCCAGAACCCTCAGTATTACGGAAAGTTAATTATTTTTACATGATTTTCAAGTAGACTTAAGGCATGAAGATCTAAATTATGGAAAGATCCATTATCCAGAAAGCTCCAGGCCCAGACCATTCTGAATAACAGGTCCCATACCTTTACACTAAACCACAGGGTCATGTCAGCAGTAGGGATGCACCGAATACAGGATTCGGTTCGGGATTCGGCCAGGATTCGGCCTTTTTCAGCAGGATTCGGCCGAATCCTTCTACCCGGCCGAACCGAATCCGAATCCTAATTTGCATATGCAAATTAGGAGCGGGGAGGGAAATTGCGTGACTTTTTGTCAGAGAACAAGGAAGTAAAAAATGTTTTCCCCTTCCCGCCCCTAATTTGCATATGCAAATTAGGGTTTGAATTCGGTTCGGTATTCGGCCGAATCTTTCACGAAGGATTCAGGGGTTCGGCCGAATCCAAAAAAGTGGATTCGGTGCATCCCTAGTCAGCAGGAGAACTCACTGTCTGACACCAGGGCAGACTTGCTACTAATACTTTTGCTATTTACTTTTATCACTTTTTCTTCAGCCCATTTAAGATTCTAACATAGGGTGGGGCAGGGTCGGACTGGGGGGCCAGGTGCCCACCGGTGCTGCTGTCCCAGGGCCCCCTGTGTCACAGATAGGGTTGCCACCTTTTCTGGAAAAAAATACCGGCCTTCCTATATATTTATATTTTTTTCCTATTAACAACATTGGGATCAACCATCATTTTTACAGGCCGGGCTGGTAAAATACCGGCCAGATGGCAACCCTAGTCACAGAGGATGAATAAATACAATGACAGGTTAATAAACATACACTAGCAGTGTTGCTTGGGAGACTTGGTTCCTAAATGTGATCCTGTACTGACTCTTATATGGCCATGTGCACTGTAATCCTGCTGGGAGACTACTGGATCCCGGTCAGATAATGAGTAGGATTTGGGCATGCTCTGTTTAGACAGCAGTAAGGGTGTTTAGACAGCAGTAAGAGTGTTTAGGCAGCGGTAAGGGTGTTTAGACAGCAAAAAGAGCGTTTAAACAGCAGTAAGAGCATTTAGACAGCACCAATCATGGAAGAAAATATCCAGAGGCCAGTAAACAAAATCCAGTGAAGCTTGTGGAGGAGCCAAGTATCTTAGGCCTATCTAATAAGTGGCTGTTTCCTTGACCTCACATTTATACATGAAATGCATTTGATACTCAATAGACTGATGACTGGAACCATTTTCCTATGCACCCTTCTCTTCCTGCTCTCTCTCTCTTTCTCTCTCTCTCTCTCTCTCTCTCTCTCTCTCTCTCTCTCTCTGTTTGAAGGACAGGAAGAAAGACAAACTGCTCTGTATAAATAACATATGGAAATCATGTGTCTCGCTTTCTAATTCAGCAACGAGAACAATATGCACTTACAAGCTGAGCAAATTGAAATTATTGGAGTTCCTTTCAGTGGAAACGAGCTGTGACTACAGGCTATTTGATGTGTCTGCCATAATGCGTGTCAGACATCGCTACTGTGCATCTTCTGCCTCAGAGTGCTCCACTGAGCAATGTCTTGCTGCTCTCATCAGTACCAATTAGTTTAAAAAAGAACTACTTTTAGTTTTTGCCCTAAAAACATATCAACCTCCCAGAGACTATGGGGGGAATTCACATAAGTGGAGAGAGACCATTTTCGGAGTAAAAGTGGTGGTAAACTGGTGTAAAATACTTTCTCCATATTCACAAACAGAAATCTGCCTAAATTCCGACTCAACCACCACTTTTAATTTTTTAGTGAAAGAAAGACAGGTTACAGACACTTTTATGAATTTGTCTTTTAAATGACATAAAAAATTGAGCAAAAACAACATTTTAAACAACATGTTCTCCCAACATTTTAAAAATGGAGTAAAGCTCAGTATAATACTTCCCCGTGTGTCAGATCATTTCTAAGATAACTTGCTCTGCTTTGGTTCAGCCAATCTTCATTTCACACCTCTTGTAAGAGCCCCATTGGGGAATTATTATCATATTAATAAGGATTAGCACCTTATAGTCAGGGCACAATTTTCTGTATAAAGCTGACCAAAGACGAACAGATCCTATCGTACTTATCGAGGATTCGTACAATTTTCAGATATTGTGGGAGAGTGCCGACATCTTTCGTCCGGCGGAGATCGGTCGTTTGGTCGATCGGTCGGGTTTGATTTTGACCCGACCGATCCCGCCGGAGCCAATTGCGCATCGTAATCGGATCGTTCAGATCACTCCCGATATAGACATGCTGGTTAATGGCATATCGGGGAAACGAGCGCCAAACGAGCGGATCTATGCGTCTATGGCCACCTTAACCCTATAGGTGTAAAAGCCTCATTAACAAAACAAGTAAACACTGATTAAACAAAAAAGTGTATTTGATACAATTTTACATGTAAAAAGTTTTTAACAAAACTTGTGTTGTTTTACTAGTTTAAGCTTAATGAATGAGTCAATATTAGCAATTTTAGTGAATGTATTATCTAAAGGAAAAGTAAAGCCGCCCAGGCAACTTTTTAGTTTTAGCAGCACTGAGACACTTGACTTAATAAAACATTTCTGATACAAATCTCTATGTTATGCAAAATAGCATTTTTTTGTATTTAGACCCTTTTTGCAGAAGTAGAATTGCACACAAATGTAGGCAGATTTAGAAAAAAATTCTGTATAACTTTCCTTGGTAAAATTACCCCTCTCCGCCTGGAAATTCCAATTTGATGGCTGACTGACAGGTTTACTAAGAGCTGAAGACAAATTCAAGAAAAATGTAGTTAAAATGTTGTGCGAAAACACAATCTGAAAATCTGTTTAAAGGACAAATTTACAAAAGTGGAGGTTTGTGAATTCGGTGGGAAATCGGACATTTTTATCTCCACTTTTATTTAGTCTTCATATCACCAATTTTGTGAATCCCCCTTCCCATGTCTGGGTGGTTATGGAATCCCCGGCCATGCCTGTGGCTTCATGTGCACAAGTTTATGAAAATAAATGCCTTCAAGTGAAAAGAGATTACTTGAGTTTTTACTCATGTTCCTAAACACTATGGAGTCTATTCTGTAGCTGCATGCTGTGGAGTATCCCACGGCAACCAATCAGCAGCTTCAACCTGCTATAAGCATTATAATGATTGGTTGCTGTGACTTCCTGCGTGAAGCTAATCTGCCCTTCTTTCTGAGGCCCAACTCTTTATAGAGATAAAATGTCCCAAATGTATGTTACTGAGGGGTACAACTGCAGGTTTATCCTTCCCACAGGTGCTGCTGACTTTGAATCAACAACAGCTGGGCAGCAGGTTGACATTGCTGCTTATGTTAATAGCGTGACTGTGTGTGAACAGGTTTCGGCCATTTTGTTTGTGTGTGGTCCAATTTGTTTTCTGCTGCAGAACAGAGGCAGAGCGGTCAAACCGCATCATTCATTCCGGGAATACTCGTCCGTCAGGAGGAGAGTATTTACAACCTGGGGGAACAGCTGATCTGGCATACTCTGGGCACTGGGACAATTATAGTATTCCTTGAGAGGTAGCAAACATGGGCGGCAAACTGAATGACCCCAGCCATGCATCAGATTGAATATAAAGCAGCAGGGTGTTCTTTTGTACTGTCATCGAATGTCAATATTTATCTACTTATGTCCTTCAGCTGTGGGCAGGGTGGTTGCTCAGAGTTGTACTTCAACAACAACTGAAGGGCGTGCGAGTAACACTGACATTAAGACTTCCATTTTGAATAGACAGATAGAGAGAGACTCATTTTCCATAGTAGTGAAAAATTGGGATTTTATAACCAAAATATTATTTTATTTTTCATCCCCACATGTGACTTGAGGCCTTTTGGAAGCATAAAATCGGCTAAAATTCATAAAATATTTTCCGGGGATTTGTCAAAACAATTATTTAAAACAATGCTTTAAAAATAGAAACCATTCCTTTAATAATGTAATACTACAGGTATGGAACTTATTATCCAGAATGTTCGGGGCCTAGGTTTTTGTTTTTTTTTTGGATAAAGGGTCTTTCCCTAAAGTGGATCTACATTCCATAAATCCGCTACAAATTCTTTCAACACTGAATGAACCCAAAAGGATTATTTTCCCACCATTAAGGATTAATTACATGTTATTTGGGATCAAGTCCCAACCAAAAATTACTATTTTGTTATTACAGCTAAAAAGGAGAGAGTGGTGTCACTAGATATTACTGGGCCCCACAGCAAATTATTTTTCAGGCCCCCAAAATGTTTAGAGGTTGACTAATATTTATTGAAACCAGGGTCGGACTGGCGCAGTCGGGGCCCACCGGGTTCTGAACCTCGGGCCCCATGCGCAAAAGCTTGTGCGTTTGTGTGAATGGCAGATGCACTGCGCGTTTGTCAGGTCAACCGCGCACATGCACGAACGGGAGCATACAGCGCCGCACAAATTTTTTTCCATTCGGGGGCCAACCTAGGACCGGGTCTTAGCCGGCCAGGGCCTAAGAGAGCCGGGACCCGCCGCGTTTTTTCCTGGTTTCCCGCCGGCCCAGTCCGACACTGATTGAAACGGTATATGAATTAGGGCCTCATGGGGACCCTATACCTCCTGGGTTCCCCTGCAGCCACAGGGTCTGCTTAAGCCCCTGAAAGGAGATATGTTTTAAAATGTTCAGTTATTTGATTTAATAAATGGAGTCTAGGGAAAATTGCCTTCCAGTAATGTAGAGCTTTCTGAATAACAGGTTTCTGCATAACGAATCCTGTACCCGTACTACTACTACTACTACTACTACTACTACTACTACTACTACTACTACTACTACTACTAATAAAAGATAACAGTTAAAATCAGCTAATGGCACTTTCGGCATTAAAAATCCTAGAGATAAACCTAAAGGTACATCAGGATATCAGGAAGGAAGCTTTAAAAACGTCTCTGTGTAGCCTGAAACGTCGCTTATCCAGGTCCTGCCAGGGTTCCAAATAAAGGCATTTCTTATTCAAAGAAGATTTGTGGTGCTGTACTTCAAGGAATTTTTGCAAGAGAATCGGGAAGTGGCCATTCAAGGTAATTGCACCAGGATTTGGGAGCTGATTGATTCAACTAACCAAGCAAATGTCAGGATATCAGGAAAACAGACAATGATATCACAATGGAAGAAAACTGATTTTATGCAAAAACAATTTACAAAATAACTGTAAAAAACGAACAATTTCCTGCTGGTGCCATATCACCTTTCTCGCACCATCTTATTCTGGTATCCCTGCTATCAGACATACTTCCTACCTATATCTACTGCCCTGCAAGCAGTTATAGTAGTATGTGGGGTGCCCACTGCAGTCCATTATTTGCTCCGATCCAAGGGCCAGGGTTTTGCTCTCAAGTGGAACACTGACATTATCACAGCTGTTTGGGGAAACGCTGACTTGTGACATCCTGTAATCTCTTGCACAAATTGGGAAAACCTCAATAAAGAGGCCACTAGCATGTGAATGGGCTTTGGCTGTGGATTCCGCAGCAGCTGCAGCTGCAGCCGCATTAAAACCATCGGGGTCGGCAACGCAAATAGAAAGAATATTTATTATAGGAGCAGTATTGGGATAAATGGAGGTCACTTTATAAGATAGGAGATTGGATCTATAAACAAATAGCGCATACTATATCTCAAATGTTTCTTTATAAATCATAAGCTGTATAAAGAGAGATGTCTTGTGGTTGGGAACAAACTGGGGCAACGATCCTGGGACAGCAACACTGTCTATAAGTGCGGTCACAGGCTGACAAGGGGTTATATAAGTTGAAGTTCAACAACAGCTGAAGGGTCCAACATTACACTCTTATTTTATATTAAAACTGTTCCCACAATGCCTGATTAGATGTCCATGCTGGGCAAAACAACCCTTTTTGTTTGTGACTTCAGTCACTTGTGCAGATGAATGAATAAAACTGCCCTAGAAAGTGTGTTGCTAGCTTCCATCAGCGCATTCTAGGTATTAAGTTCTGCTCTTATTTTAGCACTGCCTTTTAGCGACGACCAGAAAAAGCCAAACACGTGACTTGCACAGCATAAGATACAGTAAGTTCAATGCCTACACCTGTGGTGGTCATTTCAGGCATTGCTGTGCACAGAATTTGCCTCTGTTGGAATCCGGTGTACAATCTTGTGCCGTATATAACAAAGAGCGTAAGCTGTAAATGTAAGGAGAAGGATTTCGGCTACTTTGTTTCAGGAGTCAGAAGCAGCAGTGCAGAAGGGATAGGCAAATACTGCTCTTAGTTGCATATACGTTAAGAAAATTGCTTACAATTAGAATTTTTTTAATTTTTGGGTTTCAGTCCCCATTTCAACCCCCCATTGGGGCAGAGACGCACGCTCAGATTTGAGTAGATTAGTCGCCCAGCGACAAATCTCCTCTTCTTAGGGGCGACTAATCTCCCTGAATGCTTCCCGCCGCCTAGAATCGAAACCGCCTGCGGGATGGCAATTGTTGCACATAGTTTTCCGAGGTTGCCCGAAGTTGCCTCACGAGGAAATTTCGGGCGACTTCTGAAAACGAAGCACTCCGAGTGCCATCCTGCCGGTGATTTAGATTCTAGCCGTCGGGAGGCAGTTTAGGGAGATTAGTCACTCCGAAGAAGAGGAGATTTATCGTCGGGCGAATCTGAGTGTGTGACTCTGCCCTTAAAGAACAAATTTGCACAAGTGCAGTAATGCATGGCAACCAATCAGCAATCATATTACTGCAGATAGTATAACAAGTTAAAAGCCCCACTGACCGAATCTGAATCAATTTAGTAGCGTTAAATTTGACTTCAACTGTCAAAAAACGCCATCCATTTATGATACGTGAATTGGTATTTATGGTCAGTAGAACCCAATACCTGACAGTTGCCTGTCACAAAGTCACATGACATTGGGGCTTCACATTTCATTTAGCTGAATACTAAGGATTTGTCCAAATCTAAATCTAAAAATCAAAAGAATCCAAATCTTTAATTGGTTGGTTCAAATCATATTTGTAGGTTCTAATGTAAGGAGTGTTCACATGAGGTTAACCGTGAACCAATAATAATAGCTGCAGTGCAGCAATAGAAACATAATCAAAATCCATAAAAATTATAAATATTTGCAAAAAGAATGGCGTTATGCAATGTATTATTGCTCGTTAGTCATGTACCCACCCCACTGCAGATTTTAATTGGGAATAGTAACAGCATTGTAAGACTTGCAAGTAGAAGGCTTTTTGCTGCAATAAATTAAGAATTTTATTACATGCATTGCCCTGAACCAAAATTGAAAATTTGGCAAAAATTATATTTTTTGGTGCAGGATGCTCATAAAATACAGATATGGGATCTGTTATCCGGAAACCCATTATCCAGAAAGCTCCGAATTACGAAAAGTCTGTCTCCCATAGACTCTATATGATCCAAATAATCTACATTTTTTAAAAAACAAAAACCCTTTTTTCTCATGTACTTCATTCAGACTAAGATATAATTATTGGAAGCAGAACCAGCCTATTGGTTTTATTTAAGGTTTACGTGATTTTCTAGTAGACGAATGAAGATCCAAATTATGGAACGATCTGTTATCCGGAAAACCTTAAGTTTCGACCATTCTGGATAACAGGTCCCATACCTGAGCATTTTTCGCAACTTAAATGAAGAACTACCAGGTATGGGATCCATTATCCAGAAACCCATTATCCAGAAAGCTCAGAATTTACGGAAAGGCTGTCTCCCATATACTCAATTTTATCTGAATAATCCACTTTTTCTCTGTAATAATAAAACAGTAGCTTGTACTTGATTATGATTTGCTATTTTTGCTGCAATAAATTATGAATTTTATCACATACAGTACATTGCCCTGAACCAAAACTGAAAATTTTGCAAAAAACTAATTTTTTTCATGGAGGGTGCTCATAAAATACAGGGATCTGTTATCCGGAAAAACCCATTATCCAAAAAGCTGTCTCCCATAGACTCCTTTTTATCAAAATAATCAACGTTTTATTTTAAAAAGAATCCCTTTTTTTCGTGTACGTCATTCAGCCTAAGATATAATTAATCCTTATTGGAAGCAGAACCAGAATTGAGTTAATTTGGAATTGGAAGCAGGACAAGCCTATTGGGTTTAATTGACGTTTACGTGATTTTCTAGTAGATGGTATGAAGATCTGTTATCTGGAAAACCTTGGGTCCGACCATTCTGCATAACAGGTCCCATACCTGTACTTAGAGCATTATTCCCAACTCAAATAAAGTAAAAAAAAAAAAAAAGTATTTTCCATTACTGACTGCTTTACGTTTCGCTCCTTTATTAATTTGCTCGCCATTATTATTATTATTATTATTATTATTATTAACATGTATTTATATAGCGCCAACATATTGCGTAGCACTGTAAAGTAAATGTGATTATACAACTAAACCACATGAATTCTGTACATAGAACATATGGAGTTACATACATCACAATCAATAGCGGTACAAAAAGGTGAGGAAGGCCCTATACATAGGCATACACTCTAAAGGGAAGGGAGGTCATACTTTTGCCTCTGATTACAGTTGCTTTGGTGCAGTTGAGGCCTTTCCTAAATCAAAAATATGAATCCCTTAAATGCAATTTAGAGAGTTTTAAACTAAGATCATTTGTCTTGTTTCCGGGCTCTGCAAAGAACGTCAGTTGCTAGAGTCTTACCTTGACTTGTGTAGGGTTTGTGTTCCTCACTTGTCCATATCACTTGTTGTCCATATTGTCCTCTGCAGAAGGTTCACGTCCCAGGAGGAGGCCGGCCTTATGTTCTATCTCATCATGTCCTACTCAAACAGGACTCCAGCCAGTTCCAAAAAAACTAAGATTTTCGGCAGAATGGAATATATATCAGTCCCTCCGGCTGCACCCAAGCTGTGTGCCCTTCGCTCTGCACTGGCACCACCTTTTTTTAGAGAGTGGGTGCAGTTTTTCTCAGAGGGGATCTGCAGATACCACAGGGGAGATAAATCAATAGACATTGGCACCTGCTTCCTACTCAACAACTGTGTATGGAGCTCTCTCCTGGCCTCTCGGCACAGCTCTATACATATGTTTCTGGCTGGATGGGAGAAGTGAGGGGTGTGGGAGAGGGAAGGGGAGAAAGGGAAGGAGGGGAGGGAGGGAGAAAGAGGGGTCTAAAAAAAGATCGAAACAGATGTAGCGAGAGCCAGCATGCTCAATATGTCAAATCTTCCTACAGCTGGGACGCAAGTACCGCACATGGCATTTGGGAACAGCAGCGTTAAAGGAGAACTAAACCCTAAAAACGAATAGGGCTAAAAATGCCACATTTTATATAGTGAACTTATTGCACGAGACTAAAGTGTCAGCTTGTCAATAGCAGCAATGATCCAGGACTTCAAACTTGTCACAGGGGGTCACCATCTTGGAAAGTGTCTGTGACACTCACATGCTCAGTGGGCTCTGATTGGCTGTTGAGAAGCTAAGCTTAGGGCTCGTCACTAATTATCCAGCAGAAAATGAGCTTCCCTGGCTGTAATATAAGCTGATGCTACAGGTTTGCTGATTATTCAATTCTGATGCTAATTGCACTGGTTTCTGTGCTGCCATGTAGTAATTATGTGTATTAATTACTAATCAGCCTTATATTGTGACATTTCTATTCTATGTGTACTGTATATTGTGAGTGGCTCCCTAAGCTCAGTAAGTGACAGCAGCACAGAGCATGTGCAGTGAATCAGCAGAAAAGAAGATGGGGAGCTACTGGGGCATCTTTGGAGACACAGATCTTTACTGCTAAAGGGCTGTGGTTGCCTTGGGCTGGTACAGAAGCATAAAACATCATGTACAACATTTCTAGCTACTTCTTTAGTTATGATTTAGTTCTCCTTTAAAAAGGGAATCAGATATAGACTTCCAAGAAGAAAAATTATATCTACTTTAATCGCCTTAAAAATTGAGGAGGGACATTTATTATTACCCACTTTCCTTTTCAACTTCCCATTTAGGCTAACTAGCACTTAAAGGTAGCGATGGGCAAATTTGCGCTGAAAAATTTGTGAATTTCCCTCGGATTGCGAAAAATTTGTGAAACGACGCTGGCGTCTTGTTTCTGACGCTGGCGTCCGTTTTGTTTACCCATCGAATTTTCGCACCCGTTTCGCAAATTTATTCGCCGGAGGCAAATCGTGCAAATTCACCCATCACTACTCACAGGCTTACTTGTTTTGGTGAAGGACGGCTGCAATGAGTATGAGCTGACAGATACAGCCTGCCCGGCATTGGGATTGTTCAGGTACCTACTGTAGGTAAAGAGAACGCATGGCAGACAGTTATTTGGATAAAATGATGTCTATGTGCCATTCTGTAATTTGGAACTTTCTGGACGTTCTTTTTTTTTTAACAGATCCCATACCTGTATGAGCAGTTTTAAGCAACTTTTTAGTTGGTCTTCATTATTTATTTTTTATATTTATTTTTTTAATTATTTGCCTTTTTCTTCTGACTCTTTCCAGCTTTCAAATGGGGGTCACTGACCCCATATAAAACTGAATTGCTCTGTAAGGCTACAGATTTATTGTTATTGCTACTTTTAATGACTATTCTATTCAGGTCCTCTTTTGTTCTTATGCCAGTCTTATTTTTAAATCAGTGCATGGTTGCTAGGCAATTTGAACCATAGCTACCAGAGTGCTAATATTTCAAAGTGGAAAACTGCTGATTAAAAAGCTAAAAAAAAACCTGAAAAACTACAGCTAATAAAAAATGAAACCAATTGCAAATTGTCTCATAATATCAGTCTCTACATCATACTAAAAGTTGATTCAAAGGGGAACAATCCCTTTAACCCAGCCATACTGTGTAAATCTAGATGTAGTGTGTTTCCCTATATATGTCTGCAATACAGGGATCTGTTCCTGATGACAGTAGTGCAAAAAAAAAAACAGCTCTAAGACAACTGTTACAGGTCAAAGAGTCTGCAGCTGAATCTTGACTTGGGATACATTTGCCAGTACTAGCACTGCACCTGACCCCCATCTACTTAAAGGATAAGTAAACCTTAAAAATAAGTGAATGTAAAATTAATAAGTGTGCTATTCTAAGAACTTTTCCAATGCACATTCATAATTTATTCTTTTTAAAATTCTCTGTAAATTTCTTTGAATGAATTTTGTTACAACAGCGCCACCTGCTGGTCAGTTTCTCACCAGTCTGACCACCAAGTAGTCAAGGAAGTTGTCAGGAGAGAGAAAGAGGCTGCTCTGATGTTCTTCTGCTTAGGAAAGATTTGAGAGAGGTTTCTAATTGTTTCCCTAAGCAGAAGAACATCAGAGCAGCCTCTTTCTTTCTCCTGACAACTTCCTTGACTACTTGGTGGTCAGACTGGTGGGAAACTGACCAGCAGGTGGTGCTGTTGTAACTAGGGATGCACCGAATCCACTATTTTGGATTCGGCCGAACCCCTGAATCCTTCGCGATAGATTTGGCCAAATACCGAACCGAATCCTAATCTGCAAATGCAAATTAGGGGTGAAAAGGGGAAAACATTTTTTACTTCCTTGTTTTGTGACAAAAAGTCACACGATTTCCCTTACCACCACTAATTTGCATATTCAAATTAGGATTCAGTTCGGCCAGGCAGGATTCGGCCGAATCCTGCTGAAAAAGGCTGATTCCTGGCCGAATCCCGAACCAAATCCTGCATTCGGTGCATCCCTAGTTGTAACAAAATTCATTCATATTAACAGTACATGTATCCCTTAATATCTTGGAATCTAAAAAAAAATAAATAATGAATGAAAATTTCAGAATAGCTCCCTCATTCATTTTATGTTCACTTATTTTCAAGGTTTACTTATGCTTTAAGAGAGCTACTTTTTTGCATCCCTTCTGTACATGGACATAGTTGGGGTACTTTATTCATTTCAAGATAGGGTGCAAAGAGCAAAAGCGGTTGCAGTCCAACAGGTTTTATTCACTTTCTCACCTTGTACTTTAAAACAATCACACAGGTCTCTCTCAGGATCAGATGTAGGTGTAAGCAGGGAGCAACAATTGGGGGCACAAGGCACGTACCTCTTCTGTCATCTACCCCTAATCTGAGCCCTAGTCCCTCCCTGGTTGCACTTCTTTTAACTTCCACCTCAGTAGTCCATCCAGTGCGAGGTGCAGCCAGATCCCAGACACAAGTGCACGGCTGGATTTACATAGTGCGCACCCCCATAACGTCCAACTGTTTTCAGTCCAGCGTTCGACAGCTCAACCCGCAGTCCCTCGTTTGTACTGGAAAGTCCTGATTTTCTCTGCACTGAAACATTGTTTCTAACTTAATTGTCTTCTGGCAGAGAGCCCAGAACAGCCACAAGGTTCAGATACTTTTGTAACAATTTTGACATAAGTAATTGTAACAATATTAGATAACAGATCCCTTGGGAGAAGTTAAACTCACAGTTTAAAGGACAATTAATCTTCATTAGCAAAACGAATGGTAATTATGGGGTGTGGCCCAAAAAAAATTTTGTCCCTCTTTTTATTTCCAAAATGTTGGGAGGGATGGGAAGAACATCCCCTCTCCTTTATGCAGGAACATTTTCGTCATCAGGACCGGAGCAATGGGGAAATTTAAAAAACTATTGTATCTTCCGCTCATCCCTAGTGTTTTTAAACCAATGTGGGTGTGGTTGGGCAGCATGACGCCCCCTAAAATCCTGCCACGCTAGGCCCGGGCCTTGTTGCCTTTCCACAAATCCGGGCCTGCACAAGTGCTCCTTCAATGAAACTGAAAGTTGTGAGACCCAGGGTCTGCTTAAATGGCCAACAGGAGCTTTTTTTTTCAGTTACGTTTTTGCTGCGACTTTATTCTGAATTACCGTATATACTCGAGTATAAGCCGAGTTTTTCAGCCCCCAAAATATACTGAAAAACTCTACCTCGGCTTATACTCGGGTCAAGCGCAAAAACGGTCGCCGGCGCCTAAGAATAGCCGCCGGCGTCCAAGAATAGTCTCCAAGAATATTCGCCGGCATCCAAGAATAGTCGCCGGCGTCCAAGAATAGTCTCCAAGAATATTTTCCGGCGTCCAAGAATGGTCGCCGGCATCCAAAAACAAGACGCCGGCACCTCCAATGGGAGCAGAACCCCTCATTTTTTTGATTGAAACTTACCAGAAGCATGCTGCATTTCTCACCCTAGGCTTATACTCGAGTCAATAAGCTTTCCCAGTTTTTGGAGGTAAAATTAGGTACCTCGGCTTATACTCGGGACGGCTTATACTCGAGTATATACGGTACTCATTCTCCAATGCAATTAGACTCTGGTCTCTCCAGGCAGCGGTACAGTGAATATAAACATATTTTATAGATAAAGGACAACAGATTCTATTCTTTTGAGACAATCTCTCTGATCCAAAGTCTGTATCTAGGAACCCAGCAATGCTGTAAAGATGGCGCTTCCAGAAAGTGCCTTCCCCCAGTTAAGTGACTATAACCTTTGCAGAAGGAAAGTAAATGAGTTTTGCCCAAACTCCACATATTTTACTAAAGATAGTAAAAGTAAGCCTTCTCCTATTATGCCTTTTCATTGACACATAATGGGAATGATAAAAAAAGATGGTTGCTAAAAGTACCGCTGTGCAATTGCTCCCTTTGCTTCTATAAAATGATAATGACTGCTGATTCTTTTTTATTTCCATTATCTCTGTAATATCCTCCAAAACTTCTCAAGTGGGCCTAATAACAGCTAATAACAGCTTTATTATAAGCCACCAGGGTGCATGGTCTAATGGCAGTGGCAGGATGGGCAACCAAGTGGGCAGTTTTGTATACGTCTATGGAAAGCAGCAATCAGGACACCTCTCTAGGTCCCTCGTAGACTGTACAAAGAGCCCATGGCACTACTTCTAGCGCTGATCTTTTGTATTTAGTGCATTTGTGATACTGGTCATCTGTATTGGATTCCCCCATTAGAGTACGGGGTCTAGATATCACAACGTTTGAATTCGTAGGTGCCAGAAAGACGTTCTGTGGTCCAGCTGGGCTGCAAAGTGACAAAAAACATGTGAAACATTTTAAGGTAGAACATTTATTTGTGCTTGGAGTCTCTTCTTCCTCAGGTTCCTGCTGGGAAATCACAGGTGGGACACAATGATCCCTGCTCTGAAACCCCCAAACCTTCACCATGAACTGCCAGCTGCAGTGTCGTGATATGACTCCCAAGGCTCAATACCTTGCCCCATGAGCATGCACTTGCTTGTAGCACAGGACAGCACTGAACAATGTGTCAGGACAGGTACAGGCAGGAGGGAGGGTTGAAGTGTAGAGTGAAGTCTTTACCAGGTCTGGCCCCTCTTCTTCCCTGTGGCTCCTATGGTAGTTACACCACTGGCCAGTTAAATCCCAAGGCAATCAAGGGGTTTCCACCAGTAACCAAGTGCTAGAACTATCTACCAATATGTCAAAATTAAAAAAAAATATATGGTTAAATTGAGGTGACATGCAGCTACTAATGAGTCATATCTAGAGATGGAGTAAATCCCACATGATTTGAAGCTGTAGAAGGTACTAATTGTAGTGGCAGAGATGCTGCATTTAAAGACAAATATTTTGGAAAAGCATCTTTTGAATAAATGAGCTTTTTTAGACCACAGAGTAGAAATGGGTAATGATGAGCGAACCTGTCCCATTTTGCTTTGGCGAAAAAATTAGCCAAACTAAATGTAAGGTGATTGAAATGACATTGTATGAAAATGAATGGGAATAAGTGTTTGACATGTGTATGAATGGTGTTGTGGGTGAAAAGTATTGCAATGTTTAAAATTGGTGTAATTGCAGGGTTGTCCACTAGATGGCAATAGTGTCAAGGATGTGTTTAGGAGGTTTCAGGCTGGACAGCAGTGGTAAGGCACATGTAGAGCATATGTGTAGGGTGTGGGAAAACACATGGGAAAGGCATGCTATATTAATGTTCAGGGCTAAGGGTATAAAAGAGGATAGAAATAGTCAGGGTTGATTGATTTGGAAACAGGACAAATAGTGAGATACATGCTAAGTGGGCACTAGGTGCCTTAGTCAGTCAGGCAAGTTAGCACGGGTAGCTGACACCCCACCAAGGAGATAGTGGCCTAGTCGCCGTGGCTCGGCCACAGAGAGGACAATAAGAGACAGTCAGGACAGTGTGGACAACCCAGGTCGTTTGGTGAAAATTCCTACCCGGAAAAGCCAGGAGCACTGCTGTGGTGGCTCGCTGGCCGAAGGAGGGAGGTGGCACATCGGAAAGTCCTACCGGACCAGAGGTGGAGGGCTTGGCTCGTTGGTCGTACGGCGGACTACCTGTCCGGTAGGTGGTGCAACAAAAGGCCAAGGCTGGGTTCGCAGGTCTGACGTCTGTGGGGCTTAAAACATTTGCTGTACATCTATGGAACAAACCTGTTTACGTGTTGGTGAGTTATTATGTTCCTGGAGGAATGAAGTTCTACAATAAAATTCTTCAAGTTTTAATATGTTTGGTGTAGTGTGCCCTTTAATGACCGGAGGGCCCCTTACAAACTATTAAAACATTTGCATAACGCATTCAAGTCAATAGGCGACAATTTGTTTTTTATGTGCAACAATTTTTTACACTCATGACTTTTTCTTTCACTCCAAATGCTTCAAAGTCAATGGGCAGTTCTTGCAGCGACTTTTTGTCCAAATGCATTTAAATCAATGGGCAGTTCTTGCAGCGACTTTTTTTTTGTCTGCAATTTTCTGTCCTAATACATTAAAGTCAATGGGCAGTTCTTGCAGCGACTTTTTTTTTGTCTGCAATTTTCTGTCCTAATACATTAAAGTCAATGGGCAGTTCTTGCAGCGACTTTTTTTCTCTGCAACTTTTTGTCCAAATACATTAAAGTCAATGGGCCTTTTTTTCTCAAGTGTTTTCTCACTTCAAATACATGAAAGTCAAGGGGTTTAGCAGAAAATATAGAATTTAGACTAAAAACGGTTAGACCAGTGATCCCCAATCAGTAACTTGAGAGCAACATGTTTCTTACCAACCCCTTGGATGTTGCTCCCGAAGCCTCAAAGCAGGTGTTAAATTTTGGAGTCAAGTTTTAATTGTGTAAAAACAGCCAAACAGAGTCACCCACAGACAGCTAGTCCTCATAGGGGCTACCAAATAACAAATCACAGTGCTTATTTGGCACCCCTGGAACTATTTTCAAGCTTGTGTTGCTCCCCAACTCTGTTTATATTTGAATGTTCTACACCTGCGCGCGTTTGTTCTAGCGCTCGTAGGCGCCCTCGGTTTAAAAGGAACGCCGAGGCCGAGGTTCAGTGCGAGTTGATCGTCTGACTGACACTAAGGGGCAGATTTACCAAGGGTCGAATATCGAGGGTTAATTAACCCTCGATATTCGACTAGGATTTAGCGCAGAAAATTCGATCGAAGGATTATTCATTCGATCGAACGATTAAATCCTTCGAATCGAACGATTCGAAGGATTTTAATCCAACGATCGAATGAATATCCTTCGATCAAAAAAACTTAGGCAAGCCTATGGGGACCTTCCCCATAGGCTAATATTGACTTCGGTAGCTTTTATCTGCCGAACTAGGGGGTCGAAGTTTTTTTTAAAGAGACAGTACTTCGACTATCGAATGGTCGAATAGTCGAACGATTTTTAGTTCGAATCCTTCGATAGTCGTAGTCGAAGGTCGAAGTAGCCCATTCGATGGTCGAAGTAGCCCAAAAAAAACTTCGAAATTCGAAGTTTTTTAACTTCGAATCCTTCACTCGAAGTTAGTGAATCGGCCCCTAAGCATTATTGTGATTATTATCTACTGATTTCAATTCCTGGCTTTGCTTCTAACTATTCTTTGTGGATTTCCCCTTGGATTGGCGTTTGGCTTCTGATTCTCCTGTGTATGACCCGACTTGCTTCTTGACCTTGATTCCACGTTTGCAGTTAAGTGCCTAGTCCTAATTATCTCCAACTACATCTCTTCGTGGGCTAACAAGCACTCCTGCTATTCTATAGCTGGGATCGCTCTGTCTCATCTCCAGGGCATAACCCAGTGGGAAACGTGGGAGAGGCTAATACCTTCGGACTCACCGTGATACCTGACTCACAGTGCAGGACTCTAACTCATAGGCAAGTATTATACAGACAGTACTTTATTGCCCCTAAGTTTCTGCCACTGGACAGAGGCAGTCACTTATCCTTAAAGTAGTCCAGCCCCTAAAGCTAAATAGAAGCTGGATATATATAGAGATGGATTTGAAATATCAATGATTTTAGAAGGATCATGTGTGGTTTCAATGTCCCCCGGTGGAAAGTATTAGAACATTTAACCTCCTTTCCTAGGATGACCCAGCTTGACTGTAAAATCTTTCACCACCACTAGATGGCAATATTAGAAAGGAAACATTTCTATCAATGCCTTCTTGTAGGGCTCAATTTATATTGCAGTCATATATAAATCCCTACCTTTTAATAAACTTTTAGGTAAATGTTCATCACACGTCTATTCGCTGGAGAGAGTACAGAGACTAAGTGCAACTAAACTGGTTAGAGGGAGGGAAGAGTTAAATTATGAGGGGTTGTTTTCTCTGGGGGGGGGACATGATCACGCTTTATAATTATATTAGAAGACATTACAGACAGATAGTGGGAGATTTTTTTACCCATAAAGAGGATCACCCTACAAGTTAAAGAAAACCCAAATTTTAGCCAGGGGCCCCTACAAGTAAGAACCACATAGATGACCAGCCCCCCCCCACCCCCACAAGTTAGGATAAAACATTAATGGCTAGCTCCCCCAGTTTAAAAAAATTGTGGGACAGGGCTCCCCAAATTAAAAAAAAAATGTCAGTCAGGCCCCCCAACAAATAAAACAAGAAAAATCACTGGCCAGCCCCCCCACAAGTAAAAAAAAAAAAAAGTTCGTGACCAGGCCCCCCCATAAAATTAGAAAAAAAAAACATTGGTGGCCAAGGTCCCCATATAAAAAAATGAGTGCCCACGGGGTTTAAAAAAAATGACCTTACTTCTTTCTTCCTCGGCTCCTTTGGCGGCTGCGGCTCGGCTTTTTCCGGCAGTTGCGGCACGGCTCCTTTTGACAGTGGCTTGGCTCCTACTCGTCGCGGCACCTACTTCAGTGGCTGAGTGACACAAGGGATGTGTGTATGGATGCTGGCACGGCCGCCATAAGAAATCACAGGGCCCGTAAAAATATTTTTAAAAAAAACATTGGTGGCAGGGGCCTATAAAATATTAAAATAATACATTGGTGTCTAGGGGATTAAAGAAACAAAAAAATTGGTGTTCAGTAGAATTGCATTCGTGGCTTCAGGACTTCAACTTTGCCTCCTTTCGTGACTTCAGGTCTTTTATATAAATAAGCTGCTGTGTAGCAAAGGGGCAGCCATTCAAAGGAGAAAAGGCTCAGATTACACAGCAGATAAGCTCTGTAGAACATAATGATTTTATCTGTTATCTACTATTTAACCTGTGCCATATAGTCTTTTTTAAATTTCCGCCATTGCTACACAGCAGCTTGTTTATATGAACTATAGTAGTACTTATCTGTTATCTACTGTGTATCCTGTGCTTGAATGGCTGCCCCCATGGCTACACAGCAGCTTGTTTATATAAACTATAGTAGTACTTATCTGTTATCTACTGTGTATCCTGTGCTTGAATGGCTGCCCCCATGGCTACACAGCAGCTTGTTTATATAAACTATAGTAGTACTTATCTGTTATCTACTGTGTATCCTGTGCTTGAATGGCTGCCCCCATGGCTACACAGCAGCTTGTTTATATAAACTATAGTAGTACTTATCTGTTATCTACTGTGTATCCTGTGCTTGAGTGGCTGCCCCCATGGCTACACAGCAGCTTGTTTATATAAACTATAGTAGTACTTATCTGTTATCTACTGTGTATCCTGTGCTTGAATGGCTGCCCCCATGGCTACACAGCAGCTTGTTTATATAAACTATAGTAGTACTTATCTGTTATCTACTGTGTATCCTGTGCTTGAATGGCTGCCCCCATGGATACACAGCAGCTCATTTATATAAACTATGGTAGAGTTTCTGAAGCAAACACACCAGTTTTACCAGTGCTGGGCAACACTACATGATATTTTCATTACTTTAAAAGACTTTCATTTTTTGGTGTTACTGTTCCTTTAAAGGATAAGTAAACCTTTAAAATAAGTGAATGTAAAATTGACAGGGGTGGTATTCTAAGAACTTTTCTAATGTACATTCATTATTTATTTTGTTTTCATTCCAAGATATTAAGGGATACATGTACTGTTAATATGGATGTATTTTGTAGTCAAGGAAGTTGTCAGGAGAGAGAAAGAGGATAAGTTAACCTTAAAAATAAGTGAATGTAAAATTAATAAGGGTGCTATTCTAAGAACTTTTCCAATGCACATTCATAATTTATTCTTTTTAAAATTCTCTGTAAATTTCTTTGAATGAATTTTGTTACAACAGCGCCACCTGCTGGTCAGTTTCCCACCAATCTGACCACCAAGTAGTCAAGGAAGTTGTCAGGAGAGAGAAAGAGGCTGCTCTGATGTTCTTCTGCTTAGGAAAATAATTAGAAACCTCTCTCAAATCTTTCCTAAGCAGAAGAACATCAGAGCAACCTCTTTCTCTCTCCTGACAACTTCCTTGACTACTTGGTGGTCAGACTGGTGAGAAAATGACCAGCAGGTGGCGCTGTTGTAACAAAATTCATTCATATTAACAGTACATGTATCCCTTAATATCTTGGAATGAGAAAATAATAAATAATGAATGTACATTACAAAAGTGCTTAGAAAAGCCCCCTCATCCATATCATATTAACTTATTTTTAAGGTTTACTTATTCTTTAAGGAAACTTTTCTGAAATAAAATGCCAATTGAGCCTGTGTCCAGCAGGTGTCAGTAACGCTCCCTTGTGCAGGAAATTTGGATGCTTTTACTACATCCCCATGGGGTATTATGAGCATCGGAGAATGCCGACAAAAGCGTCCCTGTAGGGGCTTAAGATGTTCCACCAAAATCCATTGCTGGATAATGAATATGCTGTTTTCGTACCAAATCTAAAAACTCAAATCAAGTTAAAATATGAATAGTTATTTAATAGAAAATGTGTTGCTCATGTGATACCTTTAATAGTCTGACAGCGAAGGGGTAGGGGATATGTATAAGGCTCCAATATATTCCATTGTACTTTGTGATCATGGGGAGTATTGGTAACGGTGCAAATAATAATATCAACACGGCAAGTTGCACTGAACCATGAAGCTTACAGTTTAACTGCCCTTTTTAATTAATATGGTCTAGTTTCCTTACGCTGGTCAATATATCATCTGCAGGTTTATAGATGTTAATGTTTATCTCAATATCTTAATAATGAGGCTTAAGGTACAGGTATGGGATCCATTATCCAGAAACCCGTTATCCAGAAAGTTCCGAATTACGGAAATGCCGTCTTCCATAGACTCCATTTTATCCAACTAATCCAAATTTTTTTTAAATGATTGCCTTTTTCTGTGTAATAATAAAACAGTCGCTTGTACTTGATCCCAACTAAGATATAATTAATCCTTATTGGAAGCAAAACCAGCCTATTGGGTTTATTTAATGTTTATATGATTTTCTAGTAGACTTAAGGTATGAAGATCCAAATTACAGAAAGATCCATTATCTGGAAAACCCCAGGTCCGGATCATTCTGGATAACATGTCCCATACCTGTAAATAAAATTCAAATGTCTTTTAATACGGGGCACTGGATGTTTGTAATATTAGGATTATTTATTAAAGTCCGAATGGCAAAAACTAGAGAAATTTAAAAAAAAATTATTATAATATATTATAAAATTTTTAGTGGAAAAAAAACCTTTAATTTTTCGGAATTAATTAAAACCCAAGGGTGAAGTCAGAATAAAAAAGGACTCCAACTCAGACCTGCCAAGTTCATGTAGAAGTCAATGGGGAAGATATATTGATCTGCGCTGAGTTTCAGGCAATAATCCGAAGATTTCATGGTTTCAGGCGAAAATCCGAAAAAAATCTGAGTTTCTGGGTGTCAAATCTGAAAAATTTGTACGATTCGAATTTATTAATAAATAAGGGGAGTAGCTTTCAGAAAATAATGAGATATTTTTGGATTTTGATAAATAACTCCCTAAGTATATATTTCATTCATTGCAACATTTACAGCGTTCCCTATACAAATATAAATACACTTAAACAAGTACATAGATATCGCAGTAACATTCACAACTATAACTTTTTATTTCGAACTTATCGAAATTTTTAAGATTTTAAGAAGATTATCATTTTAATTTTTAAAATATGAATCATTTTATTTCAGAAATCTAAAAGATCCCATAAGAAAGAAAAGGAAAATTATTTATGAAAACGATTTGGAAAAAATGAATATTTGAGACATATTTTAATCACTAATAAAATAATTTGCTGTTATAATTATCATTCATCAGCATTCCCTTGGTGTGTGATATTAAACACATTATTAGGGTCCCATGTAGAAAAAAGAGGCAGCTACCCTTTATATTTTTAGTTTCAGGTTTTTTTCCCCTTGTAATTATTGAATATATTTCACCAACCAAGTTTTAGTCTTAAAGGTGATAGAAATCACTTTAGAGATAAATAATGAATTTAAAAGCATGCCTTTCTATATTTAGGGGCACATTTACTTAGCTCGAGTGAAGGATTAGAAGGAAAAAACCTTCGAATTTCAAAGTTTTTTTTTTTTTGGCTCCTTCAACCATCCAATTGGCTACTTCGACCTTCGACTTCGAAGGAAAATCGTTCGACCGATGAATTAAAATCCTTCGAATCGAACGAATCAAAGGATTTTAATTCATTGATCGAATGATTTTTACTTAGATCGTTCGATCGAACGAATTGCGGTAAATCCTTCGACTTCGATATTCGAAGACGAAGGATTTAACTTCGATGGTCGATATTCGACCCATAGTAAATGTGCCCCTTACGTAAGGTCGAATATCGAGGGTTAATTAACCCTCGATATTCGACTGTCGAAGTTAAATCCTTTGACTTCAAATATCAAAGTTGAAGGATTTAGCGCTATTCGTTTGATCGCACAATCGAACGGAAAAACGCTTGATCGAACGATTAAATCCTTCGAATTGTTTGATTAGAAGGATTTTAATCTATCTATCGAACGATTTTTGTTCGACCAAAAAAAGATAGCAAAGCCTATGGGGACCTTCCCCATAGGCTAACATTGACTTCAGTAGGTTTTAGGTGGCGAACTAGGGGGTCGAAGTTTTTTTTTAAAGAGACAGTACTATTGAATGGTCGAATAGTCGAACAATTTTTAGTTCGAATCGTCCGAATTCGAAGTCGTAGTCGAAGGTCGAAGTAGCCCATTCGATGGTCGAAGTAGCCAAAAAAAACATTCGAAATTCGCCGTTTTTTTTCCTCTATTCCTTCACTCGAGCAAAGTAAATGGGCCCCCTAAAGTTTTTATTATTATTATTATTTGGTAATAACTCAGTGAAGATACCGATAAAGGGCACATAATATAAATAAATGAATTTATCCTTATCAGTATTAATGTATATGAATAACATTTTGTTTTCGGATTAATATAGTAAATAAATAAATATACAGTGGAGCAAATTGATTGTTGCATTTATTCACAGTGGGAAGCTGAAAAAACAGTTCCGGACTCCTTAAATTTAAAACTAAATGGATGTCTATTACATTTCAAATACTGGTATGGAACCTGTTATCCAGAATGATCGGGACCTGGGGCTTTCCGATAAGGGATCTTTCCATAGTTTGGATCTTCATACCTTAAGTCTACTAGAAAATCATGCAAACATGAAATAAACCCAATAGGCTGGTTTTGCTTCCAATAAGGATTAATTATATCTTAGTTGGGATCATGTACAGGTATGGGACCTATTATCCAGAATGATTGGGACCTGGGGCTTTCCGGATAAGGGATCTTACCATAATTTTGATCTTCATGCCTCAAGTCTAGTAGAAAATCATATAAACATTAAATAAACCCAATAGGCTGGTTTTGCCTCTAATAAGGATTAATTATATCTTAGTTGGGATCAAGTACAAGCGACTGTTTTATTATTACACAGAAAAAGGAAATCATTTTCAAAAATTTGGATTATTTGGATAAAATGGAATCTATGGGAGACGGCCTTTCCGTAATTTGGAGCTTTCCAGACAATGGGTTTCCGGATAACGTATCCCATACCCTTACTACAGAAGGCAAAGCAGTAATATCTATTATACCGGTATAATAATTTCAATAGCCACAATTTACTTTAATATTTTTTTAAATGATTTAAATTTAATTATTACAGGTATGGGATCTGTTATCCGGAATGGTTGGGACCTGGGGTTTTCCAGATAATGGATCTTTCCTACTTTAAGTCTACTAGAAAATCATATAAACATGAAATAAACCCAATAGGCTGGTTTTGCTTCCAATAAGGAATAATTATATCTTAGTTGGGATCAAGTACAAGCTACTGTTTTATTATTATTATTATTTTTTGAACATTCAGATTATTTTATTATAATGGACTCTATGGGTGACAGCCTTTCTGTAATTCAGAGTATTCTGGATAATGGGTTTTCGGATAATGGATACCTGTGTTTTATTTAAATTTTTACATTTCAATTTACAGAAAAATCGGAATGAAAACAGTACTGCCCATGGGGCATTATTTAGGAAAGCTCTGCCAAAGCTCCTGTCTACTACATCTCCCATGATCCTTAGCCAGACATTTCTGCCTGACCTCTCAATCATAAGCAATTCCCTTAGAATAGAGGAGAACTCAATGTAAAGTAGCGGATTGTTCTTCTTCTTTATTATTCCCCCATGTTAATGGATATGCGTCATACTATATGAGGTTTGTTATTATACTGATAGCATTATTATCACGCTTTTGTATAACTGGGACAGATTTCACGGAGTTGTTCATTAAAGGAGACTGACACAGACAAGTAGTATGAACACGTGTAAAGATATATTAACTCCTGCTCTACTCTCTTTTAATTCTCCCTTTCCAACCCTGAAAATAAAACTTTTCCCCATTCGGGTTCAATATACAAAAATGCTAATAATCTTGTGGAAATAATGCATACACGCACACAGGGGCAGATTTATTCAAATGTGAGCTATTTTTTTATGTACTTCGACTAAATAATAGTCCGAATTCGATTCGAATTTGAAAAAAAATTCCAAAAATTCGAATATCGAAATTTTTCATGGACTGTCTCTTTAAAAATTCAGCTTCGACCATTCGCCATCTAAAACCTGCTGAATTGCTGTTTTATATGGGGGACCTCCTAGAACCCATTTGGAGTCAATTAAAAAAATCAAAGGTTTTACTTCGATTCGCACTATCCGAATACGGACCTATTCGATTGAAAACTGACCTATTCGGTCAAAAAAAACTTCGACTTAATTTCTGTTGGACTTTTTGAATTCGAATTTCGATGTTTTTTCAAATTCGAAATTCGACTCTTGATAAATATTCCCTGCAGGGCATTTATCGAATTTTTGAATTCATGTGAGTTTTTTTGTAACTCCCTTAAATTCGAATGAATTCGAAAATCGACTTTGGGAGATTTATTAATAAAATTAAATTGTTAAGACCCGGTTGAATTTTACCGTTCCGAAAGCTTGAATCGAATTGAATGTCGGGAAGGCTACAAACATCACTAAATTGATCTCTGGTAGTGATGGGCAAATTTATTTACCAGGCATGAATTCGCCGGTGAATAAATTCACAAAACCGTTGTGAAAATTCACGAGCAAAAAAAACAGACGCCGGTGTCAAAAAAACGGATGCCGGCATTAAAAATGAGACCCCGGCGCCGCTTCACAAATTTTGCAGGAAATTCGCAAATTTTTCGGTGAAGCAAAATGCCCCAAATTCGCCCATCACTAATCCCTGGACCTCTCCCACAGACTTATACAGTAATTCGGCAGGTTTTACATGGCGAATAGTGATGGGCGAATTTGTTTTACTTTGCGCGAAAATTAGCGAAACGGAAAAGAATTTTTGAAATGCCCGCTTCAATTTTGATACCCCCATCAATTCTGACAATCGCGTAAATTCTGACGCTGGAGTTAAAGTCAATGGGAGCCCGAATAATATTGACGCGTGACTCGATCCATTTTTCCTATGAGCGTCCAAAAATTTTTGACGCCGGTGGCGAAGCGTGGAGGTTTGCTACGAATTCGCGCCTGCCAAATTTATTCGCTGATCACTAGTGGCGAATTGTCGAATTTGAGTTCTTAAAGGGCCAGAGTATGCTAAATCTCGAAAATCAAATTAAAACTCAAATCGAGTTTGGATAGTTCACAATTCGAATACATTGAAAAAATTTGAGAATTCGAATCTTCAATTCGACCCTTAATAAATCTGCCCCTTAGGAAACAAAAATCAGAATGTTCATTCTAACGGACATTTCATATTGTTTTAAAGTGTTCCTCTGCGAGATGATTGGCTGGATGTCTATAATCAATCAATGAATCTTTATTCTAATGTCCTGTTTGTGATGTTCAAGACTTGAGCTCTATTGACACCTGCCAGCAAAGGGTCCCAGGTTCGATTCCTTATGTCGTCTACTTGTGCCCCTTAACTCCTGACGTTCCAGGATGCTTCCAGTGATAGAAAACACTATATATTTGAAATATTCATGCTGTCTATAGCAGTCTCTTAGTCACAATTGTCATATTGCTCACCCTCCCAATTACGGGCACGCAAGCACCCTGGGTTCCTGATTGACATGACCGTGTTCCACAGCACATGCTCCCAAGAAGCTTACTCTCCTGTCAACAAAGCTAATTGTCTGCTCTTGTGCGCAGAATGGGGACGAAGCGTCTGATGGAGAGAACAAGGGAGCAGTGGCAAGAGAAATGCTGAAACTGGCTGGAGGCTACAACACAACTTCATGTGAAATATATTTAAGCAGTCAGCATTCTATTAAAGCTTTGCTTGTCTGGTCGCTAAGGATAGTGACTAGTGATGGGCGAATTTGGGGCGTTTCGCCGAAAAATTCCCGAATTTCCTGCGAAAAATTCACAAAACGGCGCAGGCGTCTCGTTTTTGAAGCCGGCGTCCATTTTTTGACACCAGCAAATTTACGCAACGGTTTTGAGAATTTATTTGCCGGTGGCGAATCACTGTAATTCGCCGCAAATTCGCGCCTGGCGAATAAATTCGCCCATCACTAATAGTGACCCCTGGCAACTTGAATGCAGATGGATTATGATTTCTTTTCAGTGTTATTATTCTCCAGGGCCGGAACTAGGGGTAGGCAGAGTAGGCACGTGCCTAGGGCGCAATGGTGGAGGGGCGCCAGGCACGTACTTACTCCTACCCCTAGTCCGGTCCCTTCTCTGCCGACTGCCCACTTGTTCCCAATTTGCGCATGCGCAGAAGCGTTTTCTCGCGCATGCGCAGAATCGTCTTTTCGCGCATGCGCAGAAGCGTCTTTTAGCGCATTCGCAGAAGCGCTCAACCAGCCGGCATAGCAGCCGGGCAGGCTGCCTAGGGCGCTGGTCCGGCTTGGCCCGGCTCTGTTATTCTTTAAAACAAATTATCTAAGCATCCCCTGGTCAATATAACATTTAGATAACCAGTAGGACCTGGGGCTTTCCTGATAATGGATCTTTCCATAATTTGGATCTTCATACCTTAAGTCTACTAGAAAATTATGTAAACATTAAATAAACCCAATAGGCTGGTTTTGCTTCCAATAAGGATTAATTATATCTTAGTTGGGATCAAGTACAAGCGACTGTTTTATTATTACACAGAAAAAGGAAATCATTTTTAAACATTTGGATTATTTGGGTAAAATGGAGTCTTTCCGTAATTCTGCATAACCTATCCCATATCTGTATATTATTTAAGATGCGGTGACATTTTTAAATATTTCCTACTTTTGACTCACTGGTTCCCCCCCACTTACCCGTTGCATTGCCACATTTCAATATATATATAACCGCCCACTCATTTACCTTAATTAAGTTTCCCATGCAAAATGGGAGCAATTAGAGGCAAAATCAATGGTGTTAATGGGCAAAAGATGCGCTGCGTGTGTTGTGTGTCCCCAGAGCCGCGTGCTCTAAATGTTCTTTCATCTAATCACTTACTGTACAGAGAGACACAGGGAGATTGTTGAGCTGACAGTCCAGCTGTCTGACAAACGCTTATAAAGTAGGGGAGATGGAAACGGATCAGCGTGGAGGTTCCTGGCTACGTGGCATTTCTCTTGGTGACAGATGTAGTGTGAAATCCCCTTCCTTAATTAACACACATCAAAGTAATGAATAAGAGACAGAGATTGGGTGGGGGAGGTTCAGAAATGTTTTTTTTTTCTTTTTACATATAAATCATAGCTGGCGTCATTAAGATGGCATCATTATGGCTACAACAGGGCATGATAGATACAGGAGGGCAAGAGAGAGACTTTAACGCTCCACTGCAGCAGCTCCATTTGTTTGTACGAAGTACTAATCCCCATATTTGTAAGGTGGATGAAAATGGTGTTGTACGGAAATGTAGTGCATGATGATGTAAATGTGAGAAAATGATTGTTATGTGTAATTTTAATGTTGAAAAATTGAAGTGTTAAAAAGGTGCATTTACAGGGTTTGTCCACTAGATGGATGGGTTCCCATTCGTTATATAAGGGTTATATAATGGTGTTATGTAAAATGTAGTTCCTGCCCCGGCCACTAGAGGTATAAGAAGTAGCGAGACTGGGCAGAAAAGGTATAAAAGGGATGGTTCCACCCAGGGTGTGGTTAGTCAAATTGGAAGTATAGATAGATAGAACTTAAATGGGGCACTAGGTGCCATAGACAGTGAGGGCCCGTTAGAAAGGGTAGCTGGCACCCCACCAAGGAGTAAGCGGCTTAGTAGCCGTGGCTTGGCCACAGATAGGGAGAAGAGAGATAGACAGGGAAGTGTGGACAACCCAGGCCTGTGGTGAAAATCCTACCTGGAAAAGCTGTGGTGGCTCGCTGGCTGAAGGAGGAAGGTGGCACACGGAAATTCCTACCAGGGCGAGGTGGAGGGCTCGTAGGACGTACGGCGGACTGCCTGACCGGTAGGTGGTGCAAGAAAGGCCAAGAGGCTGGGTTCGCAAGTCCGATGTCTGTGGGGAATAAGAGAACACCTGTAAGTCTGTAAGAGAAATATCGAGAAATATCCTGTATGTTGGTTGGTGAGTTGATTTGACAATTCTTCAATAAAACTATTTTTTTAAGTTTTTAAGAATTTGGTGTAGTGTGCCCTTTAATGACTGGAGGGCCCCCTACATATGAACCAAACAGTTGTATAGCTCCATGTGTCATAATGATTAGTTATGAATAGGGATGCACTGAATCCAGGAATCGGCCTTTTTCAGCAGGATTTAAATTCGCTAATAAGCTAATTGCAGTCATTTTTTGCACTTTGCACACTGTATGGTGCATCGTATATAAGCCATTGCGGGTGAGGGGTAAATTTTATAAATCGAAAGTGAAGCTTTGGGGAAGAAATAGGATGGAGGGATAACAGATTTGAGCATAAAAAAGCAATAGAATGGATAAATAGAATGGATAAATAGAATGGATAAATACGTTTTGGAGAGAGAAATGGAAGGCAACAGTCAAAAGAAAATGAGAAAATAATGGGGAATGGATAGAAAAGTGAACGCAGTAGACTGTGTGATGAAACTGGTGATGAAAGGGAAAAATTAAAAGGGTTGAGGTGAGGGGAAAGAGAAGCATAAAAGAAGAGAACATTTTGGAAGGTTTAGAGCAGGGGTCCGCAACCTTTTTTCTACCCATGAGACAAATTCAAAAAGATCAGTTGGAGAGCAATATACTCATGCAAAAAGTTTCTTGGGTGCCAAAATATGGGTTCTGATTTGCTATTTGGTAGCCCCTATATGGACTGGCAGTCTAAAGGAGGCTCTTTTTGGCAGTACACCTGTTTTATGCAGCCAAAACTTGCCTCCAAGCCTGGGATTCAAAAATAAGCTTCTTTGAGGCCTCTGGGAGCAACATCCAAGGGATTGGTGAGTAACATGTTACAAATGAGCCACTGGTTGGGGATCACTGGTTTAGGGGAAAAATGAAAATAACAGAGAAAACCCAAGAAAAGTCAAAAGGAAAGAATAGAAATACAGTAGAATGAAAAAAATATAAGCATAGTGAAAAAAGCCTACAACCAAAAAACTATATATATAGACAGAGCAGGGACCTGCCATATTGTCTTGGCCACCTGGGCAACCTAAGGGACGCAGGCCAAGAGCTTCCCAATCTTCAGCCAGGCCCTGACTGGCAACCTGTCTATATGGGCAAATGCCTGGTAGGCAGCCCTATTTTTTGGTAAGTGAAGCAGGGAAGTCGGGAGTCACCGAAGGGAGCCAAAGTGAAGTTGGCAAATTGAAGCCTCTGAATGGAAGCTGAAGTGAAGCTGCCGAATGGGCGATGAAGTGAAGCTGCTGAATGGGAGATGAAGCCGCTGAAAATAGCCCAAGCGGAAGCAGCAGAAGAGAATGAAGAAGCCATAGAGGAAGAAGACTTAAAGT
Organism: Xenopus petersii; assembly: GCA_038501925.1. NCBI lineage: Eukaryota > Metazoa > Chordata > Amphibia > Anura > Pipidae > Xenopus > Xenopus petersii. Next base: position 8,201,968 of record CM076687.1, on the reverse strand, counting down.
TTTTTTTTTTTCTTATTGGTGGCCACCAATGTGCTTTTAAAATTTCAATGGGGGAACTCTGTTTTTTTTACTTTAATGGGGGAACCCTGGCCACCAATGTTTTCAAGTCCATATCTATTCAAGTCCAGTTCATAACCCAGCCATCAGTTTCCTTTTCTAACCATTTTCTTCTCTTTTTTGTATGTGCCCCACTGTAGGAATGTGAATTGTGTAGAGGTAAAGCTCCGAATTACAGAAGGGATATCTTCCCTAGACTCCATTTTATCCAAATAATCCAATTGCTTAAAAATGATTTCCTTTTTCTGTGTAATAATAAAACAGTAGCTTGTACTTGATCCCAACGAAAATATAATTAATCCTTATTGGAGGCAAAACCAGCCTATTGGGTTTATTTAGGGGGTTATTTATCAAAACCAGAAATTTTCTCACTACTTTCTGAAAACTGTTCTGATCAAATTCGCACAGACTTTCCCCCTATTTATCAATTAATCAATCAATTTTTTATGAAAATTTCTTGTGTGGGAAAAGACTTGAAAAAAAAAACGATTTTTTTTAGATTTGCCACCGAAAACGGCAACTTTGTTTGGATTTGACTCCCGAAACCTGTGCTTTTTTCGGATTATCGCCAAAGAACCACGAAATCTTCGGATTATTAGACGAAACCCAGCGCAGATCGGGATATCTTCCAAATATCAACCGGACATCTGCCATTGAATTTTACATAAACTCGGCAGGTCTGAGTTGCACTTTTTTATATGGACTTTCAACACCATCAGGGTTTAATAGATTATGAAAAATGTGAGTTTTTTTTCTACCAAAAATAGTATTTTCACCCTTCAAAAGTCCGACCAGAAAAAAACAGACTCTAATAAATAACCCCCTTAATGTTTACACAATTTTGGAGTAGACCTAAGGTATGAAGATCCAAATCCAGACAACCCCAGGTCCTGAGCATTCTGGATAACAGGTCCAATACCTGTATATAGATTCTATTTATATAGATATAAGTGTGTGTTGTTTCCTTTTAGTGTGGGATAATGACAATAAGGCACAGGCACATATTTAGGGTGCTAGGATACCCCCTGAGCAATTTACATGTCATTTCTCCAGCAGTTACTGGCTAGAATGCAAATTGCAAAGCAGAAAATGCCATTATGAAGACTGATAAGCATAAAATCTATTCCCCGTGGATCGCTACTTACAATCCACTCACTAGCCACTACTCTCCTGTGAATTGCAGTATAAAGGGTATTTTGTACTTGTATGAGTATTTATTGTAGTGTGTTATGCCTCAGCTGGCCAGTCTGTGATACACCGTGTGTTATGGCTGGTATGCTGCTAAATTTAATTAGAATATATTAATTGATAAATCATTTTTAATCTAGCCTTCACAGTCTTTCTTTTTAATTGTAGTTGGTGTCTACCCACTGTTTGTGCAATAACATGGTCTGTTTTTGTCGTGCTGGGGCCCAATGCTAAATTTTGAAGGGCCACACAGGGGAGTAACTATAGAGGAAAAAGAGCCTGCGGCTTCAGGAGTCTCAGGAATGTAGAAGGCCCAGCGTGGCCCTAATTAATGAGCAATTTAATATAAACCTAGTAGAAAAAGTCAACTTACCAATATTTGGAGGCCCTTCATTGAATTTGCTTTGTGGCCCAGTAACATATAGTTAAACCACTGTCTACATGAAATAGTAATAGTAAGTGGTGGAACTCAACAGTAGTGATGAGCGAATCTGTCTCAGTTCATGAAACTGTGAAAAATTCGTGAAGCGCATTAAAGTCAATGGGCGGCCAAGCAGCAACGTAACTAGAGGGCGGCCGGCCTTGGCGTGGGACGCCCGGAACTGGCCGGATTAAGTGGCGTGCGAGCTGCCGTGGGGCCCTGAGGGGGTGCGGCCCAGGCCCAATCGCACCCCCTGCTCCGCGGCTCCGCCGGTAGTTACACCACTGCGGCCAAGTAATCTTGACTCACGACAATATTTATGCACGCAATATTTACTCTTTTGTCCAAATGCATTAAAGTCCGTCCGAATAATTTTAATGTGCGACAATTTTGACACACAACTTTTTTTCTTGTCACATCAAATTCACAGTCGGTGAACTGCGGAATTTCCCCGCAAATCCATGCCTGTTGAATAAATTTGCCCATCACCACTCAACAGCGATGGGTTGACCAACACTGATATGTAGTTTTACTGAGGTGGTGGAACTCAACAGCGATGGGTTGGGCAACACTGATATGTAGTTTTACTCCTTTAATTGATACAAAGTAATGCCAAGGTCATGGGCCCCTATTTGCACCCCTTTAAATGCACCTCTGGTACTTTTTTGAGCATGAAACGTGATTATGCATGAATTAATGAGCAGATTGATGACAAATCCATAGATTCAACATACTTAAATTACAGGGGGATTACCCTGGTGACTAACTAGTGCCCTGTCCATCTTCTGCGGATCTGAAAGGTGCACTCTGTATGTGGGGGTGAGTGCAGGATGGGTTAGCCGAGGGAGATCTTCATTACTATTGAACCTGTGAAGAGCCTCCCAGCATGACACCTCTTTTAATTACCCATCTTAGCAATTCACGCAGAATGGGCCCCATGCAGACTTGCCCTCCCCTTTCAGAGAAACAGCCTTTTCTTTGCCCCTTCTGAATGTACTAACATTGCTTTCAATACAGAGACTATGTGAATGAGCTGGCTCCTCCCCCCGCCCCGCTGCCGTTCAGAGTTAGTTAGGCATGCTTTAATCCCGTCTAATAATGAGGTGTAATTAGCTTGGACACCTTTTAACTTCCATTCGCTGTTCAATTGAGCTAAAGCAATCATTAAAAAAAAAAAAAAGCAAAGTTTGTATAGAGGGACCCTCTTTTGCATCCAAGCCGGGGCCACCAGTCTCGCAAGGTCTGATGAGCGCTGGGTATTTTATTATTTTTGTTAAAGCAGCTGCTCCTGGATTTTACTTTAGGCATAAATTACCTCTATTGATTGCCTTTCTTCCTCCAGCGAATGCCAGCAGTTCCAAAGCGCAATGTTTTAGATCCATTTTCCCTCATTATAATATAAGTGATACGGCACTTTCTGGCCCCCAGGAGAGAAAAATCTTTATGCATTATCATTCCTATTAAAAAAAAGGCAATTGTTAAGCTATTGTGTGTTCCAACGCCCAGCGTCTTCGGAGAGCTGTAATCTGGCTGAGGAGTTTTCAACATTTTTACTTGAAAATAGTAGGGCCATTTCTGAATGCGTCTTAAATACTAATATCATTAAGTGCCATGTTGTAAGAGATTAGGGGGGGAGAATGTAAGAAAATTGAGGGCTAAAGGTTTTGAATTCCAGCTGTATTTAGGGTGTTTGATAACATGTCATTATGGAAAAAATCCACAGTGATATAAAACCTTTCTCCCGCTAAGCATTTACCTTTTAAAAGAATGAACCCTCTATACTCATATCAACTCATCAACTATCCCTTATAATCCTTTTGTTTCCCAAATATTAGCATACCCCCGTCCCTTCCCAAGCTATTTAATTTTTTTTGGTTACAGACATCTCTTACTGTCCTTGTTTTCCTTTTATTCAACCCTAACCCCCAACTTTACCTCCATTATTTCCAAACTCTGTTGCACATGTGTTTCCTTAGTCCCTCTACCTATAGCTCTCTTCCAGCTACTATCCATATCCCTTACCTTCTACCCATGGCTCTCTTCCAACTACTATCCATGTCTCCTACCTTCTACCCATGGCTCTCTTCCAACTACTATCCATATCCCCTACCTTCTACCTGTGGCTCTCTTCCAGCTACTATCCATATCCCTTACCTTCTACCTATGGTTTTCTTCCAACTACTATCCATATCCCCTACCTTCTACCTGTGGCTCTCTTCCAGCTACTATCCATATCCCTTACCTTCTACCTATGGTTTTCTTCCAACTACTATCCATATCCCCTACCTTCTACCTATGGCTCTCTTCCAACTACTCTCCATATCCCCTACCTTCTACCTATGGCTCTCTTCCATCTACTCTCTATATACCCTACCTTCTACCTGTGGCTCTCTTCCAACTACTATCCATATCCCATACTACTCCAACTGTAAGGCCAATTTCTCACTCCCTTATCTCCAACCTCTATCCATCACTCTAACCATCCCCAATACACCATAGCCTCACCCCTTCTATCCTTTACATCCATCCAGTATATTTCATATATCAATTTATCAATTCATTCATTACTCCCTCCTCTTCAAAATCTATCCATGCCTTACTCTATCCATCCCTCACCCCCATTCCACCTTTCAACCACCTGTCCATTCCTCATCCAGGTCAGACATATGTCTCACCCCTGATTTAAACCTTTTTGATTCCTTCTTGTTTCTTGCTCTCCTGTGTACCATTTACTCAGCTTACAATCACTGTCCTCTTCCCTTCTACCTTTATTGCTTATTCTGGCTTATTCCCTTTACCTTGCACTCAGTTGTCCTTATTTTGCCCCACTCCATTTGAATGTGCTGTACATTTTTTTTACCCACCAACATAGTATTTATTGGCATTGCAATGCTTATGTTTCTTAGCTCACTGTATTCCACTGTATCTACTCACACTTCCCCTTTCACCTAATGGAATTCATAGAGTGCTCTGTAACCTCAGATGAATATATTTCTGCACATTGCATGAGTATAGGCACATAATACCCAAAACACACACACTTACCCTGGCAGCAGACCTATTTGCAGTGATAGGTATCGACAATCTGCCATAGCAGCCACCTGTTCCTTAATGTGACTTCTTTTCTGCCTCTCTCCCTCTCCCTGCCCTGTCTTGTCTTCCACCAAAATAAAATAAGTTGTTTTAAGAAATGTATGCCTGTTTTGACCTCTATCTATTTCTGCTTGACCCCTGATCTTTCTTCCCCATGACCCTGATCTTCAGCCTGACACAGTGATGGATGGCCCAGTCTCCATGATTTATGACATCCTTTAATATGTGGAGAAAAGTATGAATCCCGATACGCCAGAGATGGGAGAGAGAGGCAGCGGTGGGAAGTTATCACAGAGCAAAGAGTATATGTGAATTACCAGCCTTTCACTCGTGGTTGTGCAAGGGCACCGGGTGGCCTCTCTGTGTCCAAAGTGATTAATGTGCATTGGCTTAGATTAAATTGGCCTGGGCTAATGATAACTAACTAGTCATTGCTGACCTTTTGATGACGATATGACGAATAGGAGGAATGTTTTCTTTGTCTGAGTGCCTGGGCGGTTAGAGTAGAGTACGATTTTATTTGTTTATGGCTTGGCTCATTTTTCGGAATTTTCAACTTGTGTTCCATCACAGATCCATCATGTACAGGCAGAAATTGACAGCACGGGAGTTTAACTGCATATCAGTGTCATACCTGGTTGTTCCATCTGTGAGATTTCGACATGCTCCAAGCTGGCTTCCTGCAGGTATCATTCTTGTATGAGACTAAGAGACACCCCCACGAGGTATAGTAAATAGACTGTTTCCAGGCTGCAGCTGGTGAGACACAAAGGGGACCCCCATGGGCCAAAATACATTGTTTACATAAAGGAAAATGAAGTGTGAAGAGGCCAATTCACAATCCAACATGAACGAGAATAATGTCAATGTGATTATCGTTTATTTATACAGTGTCAACAATTTTATGTAGTGCTTTACAGAGATTATACATCATTCTCTGCCCCAGTGGAGCTTGCAATCTAATGTCCCTAACACATTCACATCTATGGTCCCTACACAACTCTACATGAAGTAGAGTCAACATCATCATTTGCCAATTAACAATAAAAGCACATCCCATAGTGCACTTTTATTTCCGGTCATAATAGATGATCCTAATAGGGTTAAATCCAGGGGCGACATGAGAAATCATGAGGCCCCATAGTACTTAGAGGTTCACCAACCCCCAAGGTGGCCTGGGTTTATTAGTCCACTGGACAATGGGCCAGCAAAGAAGAATAAAGCCCCAATAAAAATAAAACTTCTCAGTTAGATCACTTAGACACTTGACCACCCATTCCCAAATCTTCAACACTTTTTGTACTGAGAATCGTCTGTCTGGTTCCCCCTACTGCCACAAGCCCCTGACAAGTTTCCCACCATTCTCCCCCCAACAGCTAACCAATAAGCTTCCATGCCACTGCATAGCAGTAGTGGAATTAGAGATGTTGGTGGGAACACATGTGAGGTGGTTTTAGGAATGTCAGAGAGAGCAATTGACCCCACCCTAGAGGATAAAAACTACAAAAAACACATTTTATTACAGTTACTAAAAGATTTTAGGAAAATGCCAACCGTTTTCACCAATATTTGGAGTTGAAGCAATTGGAAATATAAGCTTTGTATGGGGACTTGTCAAGGCCCGAAGGCCCCAGTTGAGAATTACAGACCAAGGAAGAAGTAGCAGGCACCAAACACAGTTCAAGGTATCCAAGGGGTTAAGATGTTCACCGTAGTCAAGTCCAGGCAAAGGACAGTTCAGGCAGCAAGCGTTCATTAAGCGATGAAACAGGCCATGGTCAAGATCGGGAAATCAATAGAATTATTAATGTAGCACACCCAGGATCACACAAGGTAAAACCTATAATCGCCAAGGTCTGTAGGGCTCTGGTACCTTTTATTGGGCAATTTTTTGCACCAAAACGAGCGTGATGATGTCATGTGTCACACACTGTTTCACGTTGACGCTGCACGTCAGAATGTCACGGCATGCTACGTATCTCTACCATTTTGCCGGCGATGCTGAAGAAGAAAGGAGCGTTGGCGAGCACTCCTTACAGGACTGTAAGTGCCTATTTCCATGAACAAAAAAGCGCTGATTGTTCCAAACTGTAATTTATCCTTTAGCCCACAGCTAATGATGTGTAACAGAGATTGGACAAATGAATGACTTCTATCTTTAATCTGTCAATATGTGCACAGCTTAATCTCCAGCCCTATGAAAACCACCTCTTGTAAATAGTTCTTCATCTTGTATATGATTCAGACTGGCCAGGGAGGATCTGGAAATCTGGATGTTTTTATGGCTCAAGGTGACTCAAGCCGAGTCCTTCAAAAACTGTTGGGAGTCATGATACCTGAGGGCTGAGTCATACAGAAGAATGCTGGACTTTCTAAAGATAAAATGGCCTGTTACATCATCAAGTCCGTTTGGATTATGAACTGAACACTTTCCTATTTTATTTGTGTCTCTGAACAACCTTGAGAAGAGTCACCACTTTAAACAATATATGCTGAATGCCCTACATTATACAATGTATTAGTATCATATGGCCTTGCAAAACAAATATAGGGAGCACTTGGTTTACTGACTACGTCTGTCCTCACACTCCATAAACAAGTCCATGTACATGTAACGACCAAGGTTCTTGAATGTAATTGCTCATTTACTGTTGTCTACGCTTTGTGCAGTGCTGAAACAACCAACCTGGATATGCATTACACTACTCACTGTGCTGTAGTGGTGTCTTTTAAACGTTTTGGAATTAATGCACCTCTCCCCCTGGGTTCCAACATTCTCTCAGACCCCATTAATTGATAACAAGGTTACATATGGATAATAAGTAACCCAGGTTTTATCTCTGCTGTAGCTATGGTTGTATAATAATAGGTAGAAAGAGGGGTCAGATGGAATCCATTCTTTAGCTCAGCTGCTGACTGTGCCCTGCTTAAATGTGACCCTCTCCTTCAAATGGGTCTTGAGATCCATCGCCTGAAGTGTCTGGGAGAAGGACGGTGTAGCTGAACTACAACCTAAATGTTGTCTTAAACAAATTAAAGGGTACCAGTGGTTCTTCACTATGAGCTTTTTGTCTATTGAAAACATATGAAGTTCTTGCTTTGCACAATAATGGATGAAGCAATACCACACACTGAGTCCTACTACACTAGAGTCTCTACCATGGTGGAAATTGCCTATGGAATACTAATCTCACTGGTTCTCCTTGGTGGAGCGTGTAACTGCTTTTCCTCTGACTCTCTTAAACCTCTGGAATGTACTGTTGCAGAATGCAATTCTATCAGTATCTGGTCCTCATTCTCAGGGTCCCCGTCCCCACTTCTCTAAGACTTGGGTTTCCTTTGGGCTCAAATTGATACCAGGATCCCAAGCACATCTACCTCTGATCATAGATATAGTCTAGAGAGGAACAGGCATGTGGCCACCCTCCCATTATATAAACTACAGGCAGGAAATGGTCACACTATTCATGGGCCAATAAGGAGCACTTCCCTCCAAAATGGCATAAGCAACAGAATCTAAACTTAAGATAGAAGCCAGAAGAAGAATGAACCCTACGGTGACCAAGACCATGTTAGACCTCTTTGCTAAATATTCCCTGCTGGCTGGGGAAGAAGATCAGAAAGGTGGTGGTCAGAGAGTCAAAACTGAAACTGCAAGTCAAGTAAGGACCTCAGTGTCTTCTTCAGATAAATACTAATGCAAACTAAAACCATAGGGTCTGTATAGTGGACTCATAAAGGATCTTTAATATTTTGTGCTAAAATAAAAAGCTTTGAAGTTGCTAGCTACATTCTAAAATATCTATCTGTCGGCCTTCCCCTAAACTGCTCTACTCTAAAGCCGACGTGACTGTCCTACTATCTTCTCTAGCAGCTTTTAGGAATATATTGCAGTAATTATTGATGTAAGTCCCTTAAAAGGAAGGAAACTTGCGCCCACAGCTGTGAACTGCAGCTCCTACCTATGGACTAGGCAGGTAGGAGACCAGCTCAAGTTGACATCTTCAATGTATCGACAAAAAAAACCTGTTTTGTTTAAAGGGAATGCACAAAATATCTCCTTAATATATATATATATAATATTGATAATGGCTTGAGTGCAGAGGATTTGTATTAACAGAATACGATGCCTCTTTTTCTCTTAAAGGGTGTTCTAGAAAGTTGAACTTTCAGAGCGCTTTTAGTCATTTCTCTCCCGTATGGGCGAAGGGGCCGAATAATAGGCAACAAATCACCCTCCAGTTCCCAAACATTAAAAACCGCAAGAGTTAACATTGAGGGAAGAATTCCGGGACTATATTAGAAAATGTCGGTGACCCTCATTAACAAGATTACACGCTTAAGTGCTCTGTGATGTTATGACATGCCCAAAATTTATGAAGATCCTTAAGCACCTACAGAGCCTGCACTATGGTAATCAGAGCAATGAAAGACTTTCCGATAGAGTCTGAGACGATTGCCCGTCAGGCCAGGGTTTTGGACTGGGGAACACAACAGATTTATTCCCAGCAAGTGTATAATTGTGTTTTTTACAGCATACCAGTAAAAACACTGCTCCAGATCGCTATATAATTGGGGTACGAATGAGAATTTTTTTTTTTTTGGAAATTAATTTTTTTTCTTCTTCTGCAGCAGGCTTGTTGTTTATCTTGCCCCAAAGAGGCCACTTAATATGTAGGCCAAAATTTAAGATAATACAAATAATTGACCCGTGGGCCAATGATTGCATCATACAGAGACCCCATGCACAATTGTTGGCCAATGGTGTCTTGGGCTGATGGCATGTTCCACCTTCCCCTATTAATAACTTACCAAGCCAGTACCTCTGGGTGCAAAACAGCAGAGGGACCTCTGTTTAAGGTGGGCATTAATAGGGCTTATTTGCACCTTGCATTACCAAAAGTGCAACTGGGACAAGGGCACAAAATGGAACACAAGAGTGCCGGCATCTGCTCTGCAGCAATGGCAGGTTCCACTGGCATTAGAGTTGCCGACGGTATTTTACCGGCCTAGCCGGTAAAAAACCTGCCAAGGCTGGGGCCGGTATTACAAATTTACCGGCAATACAATTGCCGGTAATTTGTAATACCCTTTAAAAAAAGCCCCTGGCCTGCCCCCAATTCGCAAAGATCGCAAAGAACTTACCTTTTTTCCAGCGCTGTGCGATGTTGCTCAGCCCCCTTTGCGTCACGTCACATAGCTCCACCCCCTTTTAGCATCACGGACCGTCCCCTTTTGGTACCCGCCCCCCACTGGCCGGTAAATTTTTTTAATAAAGGTGGCAACCCTAACTGGCATGGTTATGGGTGCAATATTGCAATCATCAACATGCCTAGCGCTTGCACCTTGCCAACATAAATGATCCCTCTTACTTTAATTCCATTTTCTACTTATAAAATCTTCTTTATTCCGCTATGTCATCAAATGTAAATGGTATAAACTGCGCTGTTATCATTCAGTTTTGTAGTTATAGACACTGCTTATTGTCTCGAACAGATCAATTTACATATAGTCTACTATAAAAAAAGGAAATTGCTGCAAAATCAGGAAAAAAACTGTTGACGAGAACAGGACTCTAGAGATTCAGAATTATATAAAGGGGACTTTGATCCAATTCCAAATCTCAGAGGAGTAAACTGCTCAAAGCCTGGATTCAGCCTGTACTTCAAAGAAAAAAATCCTTCTTTCATCTGGGAAAAACATTGCTTCTGGTCTTTAGATCTTGGGTTTTTTGGCCTCTGATTATACGTACCTATTCAGTATGCAAGCAGGTTCATCGGAATTGGCCTCCATACTTGCATATTGATAACTTAAGGTAGTCCTACACGGGCAGATATAAGCTGCCAATAGCATATATTTGGGCAGTGTATGGGGCCCTCTGATGAGATTCCCTGATCGATATCTGTCCGAAACTCGGCCGGCTGTCGATGGGGCAGGTTTAAAAACCCTGTTGGTTTCCTCAATGACAAAATGGTGTCATATATTATCATGCATTGCCACTTGCGACTTCAACATCAGTTCGGTGATGCTGTCCTTGGTCTGACTGCCTGTATTTAATGTTATGATCCAATCGCTAGACCCTAGAGTCCATGATCGGATCAGCCTAATATCACCCACCACCAGGTGGCATATCAAGGAGAGATCTGCTCATTGGTCGACCTCACCAAATAATTGGATCTCTGCATGTATGGCCACCTTTAGATGCAGAGAAGGTTATTTTACACCATTCTCTAGGGTGACTTGTTTCAGTTGGACGTTCCCTCAGTGACGGACTGGTATCATATATTATCATGTATTGCACTTGTGACTTGCTGTACAAATAAGCATTTCTTGGCTGTTTTTATTGAAACTATTTTGTACAGTATCCCAGCCAATGGGTTGATTTGGTAGATATTCCAAAAACTGACCTGTGCAAACACAAGAACAATTCAGTGTTGATTTACTCACAGTATATTGTTACCCCAAGATTCCTGCACCCCACTTTGTAGAATTTTGCACCCTCAGCGAGGTACAATTAATGGGTCAATGCTAGTGCAAAATTGGATCCTTCAATGTGCAAAGTATACGTGTCCATATGGAGGCCCAGAGTGTAAGGAATACTCACTGCTCTGGTCCTCTTCGGAAAGATGGCTGTTCTGGTTCCCTTCGGCAAGATGGCGAACTCCAGGATTCCCTAGTGGCATGTTCTGACGCCAGCGCGTCATACATAGTTACATAGTTAGTTACATAGTTAAATTGGGTTGAAAAAAGACAAAGTCCTTCAAGTTCAACCCCTCCAAATGAAAACCCAGCCCCATACACACACCCCTCCCTACTTTTAATTTAATTCTATATACCCATACCTATACTAACTATAGAGTTTAGTATCACAATAGCCTTTGTATTATGTCTGTCCAAAAAATTATCCAAGCCACAATGTCTTGACCCCAGCGCGTCAGAATAGACGCAGTGTCAGGACGCCAGCGTGAAAACTGGCCTATTTAAGGTGCCAGAACATTTTAGACCTTGCCCAAATATAGGTTCATCTTTGTGAGTTCCTGGGTGTGGTCTTGCTAAATACTTTGATTCTTGTTACTGACCTTGGCCTGTTTATTGGATTACAAACCTTGCTGCCTGGATTGACCCCCTTGCCTGGACTTTGTTTACTCTTTTGCCTAACCCTTCTGATACTGTGAACTCTATTGAACTCTAAGCCTCCTCCTTGGTCCGCAAATCTCCAACAGAGCCTTCGGGCCCTGACACAGAGATGCCAACCTAGATCCAAAGTTCTCTGAGTGCATCTTTGCTCCTTCTTTCCTGCCCACAGCCACACCCTGTTCCACCATAGTTCTGCCCAGGATTTCACATGGTGGGGCAAATTCACTAAGATGCGAAGTTCCGCCAGGCGCAACTTCGCCGCACTTCGCCACACTTCGCCAGGCGTATTTTCGCCAGCGCTCCGCAAATTCACTAAAATCCGAAGTTGCGCACAGGGGTAGCGTAAGGTTGCGAAGTTGCGCTAGCGTTGATTCGCTATATAAAGCGAAGTTACGCTAGCGAAGGCTAATTTGCATACGGCGCGAAATTCAAATTTCAATGGAGGAACACGTATCAGCACTACAAATGCCTAGAAAACCTTCAAATCAGCAAATAAAAATTTTATTTTGCCCTACACATGTGCCCACTGTCTAGGTAAGTTGCCATGAGTCAGGAAATGTAGGGGGAAAGGAGGGGAGCCCCAAAAATATTTTCTATCTTTTTCAGCCTATCACCCATCATGTAGAAAACACGCCAGCGTTTTTGGGACTTAGAAAAAAATTTGACTTTTTTGGAAACAATCCCTATCTACTCTATTGCGCTTCGCCAGGTCTGAGGTGGCGAAGGAAGTCTAGCGTAAACAGTAGCGTTCAGTACACTGCGCAAGTTAGTGAATTTGCGTAGTTACACCGCTAGCGAAAATTCGCCTGGCGTAAGGATGTGAAGTAACACTAGCGAATTTACGCCAGCGTTCGTTAGTGAATTTGCGCAGTAGCGAAAATGCCAAACGCTAGCGAATTAACGCTAGCGTTCGACGCTTCGGCGCTTAGTGAATTTGCGCCGATGATTCTACTGTAGGTAGAATGAGTGGTTAAAGGTAGGTGCTGAGTATAGGGTTCCCCTGTGACTTTGACTTAGTTTGTTGTGCCTGAATTCTGATGGGCCATACAATTTGGATGCAAAATCCTACGATATTGCTACAATAATGCCCAGAATTTGGATTTATATTGACATGTGTAAATGTTCCCACATAGACAGGTGATATAACTCCTTCCTTCTTCCATACTGCAAAGTAACACTCCTGTCCTGCTTTATGGCTGCAATTGTAATGATCTAAACATAATTCAAACCACAACATTTTGACATTATGTTAATGCTGTTTTTCTAAAATAGGTGCTACACTGCACCCAGGGCAGTTGCTCATGGCCACAAGCCACATCTACGCTTTCATTTTATAACCGACAATAGGCTAAGCAAACTTAATTGCTGATTGGTTGCAATTAGACTGTTGTAAGATTGTGTATAGACCAGTGGCCCCACAGCCAGTGCCGGATTTCTCAGGGCAACATAAAGCCTCAGGCGATATCTGCACCATTCCTCCCTCCGCAAGAGCTCGCACTCACATGTGTCATAGCGCTGGGGAACTCTGCGTTCCCCATGCACTTTAGGATGCAGCTGGGCAGCATGCTGTCCTGAAAATTTTACCACCCTAGGCCCAGGCCTTTGTGGGCCTGCCCACAGCAAATTCTTTTTAAGGCCTCAACATATCCAGAGGTTCTCTTGTTTAACTAATAGATGTTAAAATTGCTCATTGTTTGGACCTCCTTTGGGCCCCTATACCTCCTGCCCTTCCCCCCTGCAGTCACAGGGTCTGCTATCTCTGTAGTTACGCCCCTGGTAGGGACCCACAGGGTTAACTCCCCTACTGATTTGGGGAATCTCTTGTTTTTTGGTTAGAAGGTCCTAGTACCTGTAACCTGGATACATTGGCAGGATTTATTCCCTATTGGTACAGGAGGGTGGTGACTACCTACCTCCTGTGAGGGAGTAAGTGTACACCAGGTATAACCTTGGCCTAAGAGTTACAAATACTTATTGAGGCAACTAAAACCAATATTCAGTAGTTTTATATGTAACTTGTTATGTTAACTGGTGTCTGATTCTCTGGTTTCAAGCAGGCTCCTCAGTATAAACAGTCCTCCAACAGTGTAACCCAATCAGATGCCAAAAGTGGTGCATCTGACCCCCTGCCCCCTGTCTATTTAGCAGGACAGCATCATTTTATTATATTTATTATTATTTTATTATTATTTATTATTATTTTATTATTATTATTATTATCTGCCTACTGAATATGTTAATGAACTCTCTACGTGGAATAAAGTGATTGCCAATTATCTTCGTTTACAGTTCTAGTTCCAGATTTAAAGGGTTTTAGTATTTTCTTTTGTAAGCAGGAATAAATAAAAGGCAACTTATGAATACAGCTTTTACAATGGTTCCATAAAATCTTTAAAGGGCAGATAATACCCATTACCCTTAATTACTGGTCTTGACTGAAGAAAGTAAGGCCTTAATAGTAGGACAAGCCAGTTGCACACTCCACGTGAACATTTAATTCTTAGAAGACTTTAATTTTATATGAAAGTGACCACAGAAGTATCTTGGGGCATTAAATCACCTCTGACAGGACCATTTCCCCTAAGTCACTGGGGCTCTTCAGATGCTCCTCTGCTTCAAAGTCCCACCAGCATGAGAACATTTTGTGAAGACCTCACTCTATATGGCTGTGTCAATATATCAAGTCAGAAGCTGTCGTTGTAATTAGGCTATTTTGTACAGACACAGCCATGGCCCACGTTTATGGTTAACAAACCATTAACCAGGAGGAGAGAGGACAATGGCTGCCCGCTAATTACCTACAATATCCACTTTGCAAGCTATTTGTTGAAGGGGCTATTGCCTTAATTGAAGAAGAGAATAGCAGGTCTCTGCTTTACTTCCCAAGGCTGGGAACCCAAATGGAAGACGCTCCCATCCACTTTCCCTAGGAAATTTGCCCTACAGATGTGACTATATTGGCAGGACATGTCATAGAGATTTGTGGTGGACTAGATGTTTTTGTTGGACCTTGTCGTGTGCTTCCGTGACCTTTCTGAATGGAGTTTTAAAGGCAGAGCTGGTAATATTGTTTTTTTTTCCTTTTCAGAAACCATTTTTTGTTCTTTTCTGGACCTGCAGTAAAGTCTGTTCCTGTTATCAAGCCACATGTAGTACATTTAAAAAAAGAGCGCCTGTTCAAGATCATTTGCAGAAAGAAAATATATGATCAGAAAATATAACCGAGTATTGGATCTACTTTAGAATTGCTATGTCAGTTATGTCAGTTATGTCAGTTATGTCATGCTTTATGGCTAGGATTCGAGCTATCTTTATAACAGAGCATTCAGACAACATCCTAGGCCTACTGTTAACACAATTTATAAGCCCTTAGGCCAATTGCCCAGTTGTTTTGAGGGCTGAAATCTGCCCGGCAGCACTGCTAATGGGTAGTTTCTATGGGTTGCTTACTTCATTGTCAGGCAGCCTGGGCAGTGACAGGTATTTCTCTGATGGCAAAGTTTGTTTTACTCTTGTTTTAATTGGCCGTGCACGTGATCTGCTCATATGGCGAGATTTTCAAATGTGCAGATAGTTATCTCATTTGGATACACAGGTGATAGGCCTAATTGGGTTCATTTAAACGTGTATCTGCAGGTCAATCATTATATGACATAAGGAGCCTGAGCAGCACATACATCACCTGGTCCTTATGTCAATTCTAGTAAGCTCCGGCCATATCTATTGCCTGCTTTATTATATTCAATTTCACTGGATTTAGAGAAGTGATTTTGGTGTAAGGGCCCAGCAATGAGATTCTCTGCTTGGCCCTTAAGGGTAATGAACCACAAGGATATAAGTCCTCCAAATGCTTTACCACCAGCGATAAAGTAAATAACTGGTGGTAAAACCTGTCCATGCTTTGGTCTTCTTTTGGGAGTCCCCAAAGTTTCCTCGTAAGACGAATTTGGGCGACTTCAGAAGACTGAAAAGGGAATAATTTTTTATAAATTTGGATTATTTGGATGACATGGAGTCTATGGGAGATGGCCTTTCTGTAATTAGGAGCTTTCTGGAGTCCTGTTGGAAGAGGACCACATCAATGGGCGAGTGCACTCTTTACCCAATAGAAGTTCTAAACCTGTTCAATAGATTGTCTTATATGTCTCCTCAGGGGCACACCGCCAATGAGTTTCTCAACTCGCCTTAGGCAGCAATGCCGGAGAGGTTTCCAGGGGCGGCAAAAAGCCGCTCCTGTTACCTTTAAGAGCCAAATTTCAGTTTTTTAAACCGGAAATTCGGCTTTAATATTGCGAGAGAGCGCAATTGCACTCTCAGCATTAGTGTTCCTGCTAAGCCTGCGAGGGGGGGGGGCGGCATTGCAGGATCCGTCTCAGGCGGTGCTTTTATTAGAATCAGCGTTGTGTCTCCTCCCATATTCCAGTTGTGCAATGAATACCTGAATTATTCATTATATGTATGTGGCACTGTGCTATTCCATTTAAGTACATATCACTATACAGGTATGGATATCCAGAATACTCTGGGTTTTCCGGATAACAAATCTTTCCGTAATTTGGATCTCCATTACTTAAGTCTACTATAAAATCATGTAAACATGAAATAAACCCAATAGGCTGTTTTGCTTCCAATAAGGATTAATTATATCTTAGTTGGGATCAAGTACAAGCTACTGTTTTATTATTACAGGTATGGGACCTGTTATCCAGAATGCTCGGACCTGGGGTTTTCTGGATAATGGATATCTCCGTAATTTGGGTCTTCATGTCTTAAGTCTACTAGAAATTCATTTAAACAATAAATAAACCCAATAGGCTGGTTTTGCTTCCAAGTACAAGCTACTGTTTTATTATTGCAAAGAAAAAGGAAATCATTTTAAAAAATTTGGATTATTTGGATAAAATGGAGTCTATGGTCATTCCGTAATTCGGAGCTTTCTGGATATCGGGTTTCCGGATAAGGGATCTTATACCTGTACAGAGAAAATTATTTTATAATAATGGAGTCTATGGGAGACAGCCTTTCTGTAATTAAGAGCTTTCTGGATAACAGGTATCTGGATAACAAATCCCATGCCTGTACATGTATGGGATCCCTTATCCGGAAACCCGTTATCCAGAAAGCTCTGAATTACAGGAAGGTTGTCTCCCATAAACCCCATTCTATCCGAATAATCCAAATTTTGAAAAATTATTTCCTTTTTCTGTGTAACAATAAAACAGTCGCTTGTACTTAATCCCAACTAAGATATAATTAATCCTTATTGGAAGCAAAACCAGCCTATTGGGCTTATTTAATGTTTATATGATTTTCTAGTAGACTTAAGGTATGAAGATCCAAATTACCAGCCACTACTATACCAGCCATTTATTGTACTGGATGATAATATGATGCACTGGATCAGCTGCTCTTTCTATGTAAAGACATCACAATGGCAGTCACATGACATTTAAGATTACATCACAATGAACTCTTACCTAAGTATGACATCACAATGGCAGTCACATGACATTAAAGGTTACATCACAATGAGCTCTTATCTAAGTATGACATCACAATGGCAGTTTGCGATTACATCACAATGAGCTCAAGAAGGTATAAAAGCTGCTTGTAGCAGGAAGCTGCCAGACTGGAGAAGACCTGCAACCATGCAGTTACTAATCATCAGTCTACTGATTTTATCAAATCTTTTATCAGTAAGTTCTTGTTTTTCCATTGGATTTATATTATTTCTTAAGTGACATTTGTCTATGTGTTTTTATGGTCTATAGATTTTCCCTTATTTCTTATCCTTATTTTATCTCTACTGTTTTATTAATCTCTCTGATCCCTTACTCATCTCTCTTACTTTATAATCAACTAGTTTACACATTTAGCTGATACTGAAATTATGTTGAAGTTTTTTTTGGCTGAATAGGTCCGTTTTTGATCAAATAGGCCAAATCGTACTAATCGAACCAAATTCGAATCGTACGAATCAAAGTAATAGCGCATTTGATTGAATTCGAATCTTTGTTTTCCCCCATAAAAACTTAGATTTTTCAAAGTCCACCAATTGACTCCAAATAGATTCTAGGAGGTCCCCCATAGGCTAAAACAGCAATTCGGCAGGTTTTAAATGGCGAATGGTCGAAGTCGAATTTTTAAAGAGACAGTACATAATAATTTTCAAAATTCAAATTTTCGATTTTTTTTTCAAATTTGAATCGAATGGACCATTCCCTAGTCAAAGTACACAAAAATTAGCTCAAAATTAGAATTTTTTAAATTTAAATTTTCACTTCAACCTTTCGTAAATCTGCCCCTTAATGCTTTACTTTAATACTTTAATTAAGGACAGGTATAGGATCCAGAAACCCGTTATCCAGAAAGCTTCAAATTACGGAATTCCCATCTCCCATAGACTCAATTTTATACAAAAAATCCAAGTTTTTAAACATAGCTTCCATTTTCTCCATAATGATTAAAATATAATTAATCCTTATTGGAAGACAAAACTGCCTATTTGTTTTATTTAATGTTTACATGATTTTCTAGTAGACTTAAGGTATGAAGATCTAAATTATGCAAAGAAAACCCTAGTTCCCGCGCATTCTGGATAACAGGTCACATTCCTGTATTGCATGTAACTGACCATAGACTTTTCCCATCAAATATTTTTTATTATGTTATTATGTGTCTGAGCTTAACTGCCCAATTAATATTCCAATATTCTGATTAATTCTGTCTTTTTTTTTCAGCATAAATACTTAAATAATGATAAACCATCAAACACATATTTTGAAAATCCGCTCATCGATTGGGATATTATAAATGCAGAGGAAAAAGCAGCAGCTGAACTAAATGAAGATCCCCTGATTGAATTTCAACTGAACTCAGAACCAGCCAAGAAACAGTCCTATGAAGTTAGTCAAACTATTAAAAACAACTTAATGTTAGAATTAATTTTTAATCCGATATATAAACAATATATAATCTCCCCATACTGCTTCCCGCTGGCTAGAATGTAAATCACCGGTGGGGTGGCACTCGGAGCGCTTTGTTTTCCGAAGTCGCCCAAAGTTGCCACATGAGGAAACTTTGGGCGACTTCGGAAAATGAAGCGATCAGAGTGCCATTCCGCCTGCGATTTACATTCTAGCCGGCGGGAGGCAGTTCGGGGAGATTAGTCACCTGAAGAAGAGGAGATTTGTCACTGGGCGACTACTCTCCCCCGAATCTGAGCGTGTACCCTGACCCTAAAGGATTTATACTCTGAAGATAATAATGTGTCTTTGCTATCACTGATACCTATATAAGTGAGTGTCCCACTTTCTAACTGACTCTTTTCTATTGTAGGACCTGCTGAGAGTGATTTCTACATTAGATGACAGATTTAGTGACTTAGAAGTAAGAATGCTGAGACTGCAAGAGTCTATAGAGCAGCAGCCACACACGTCTCAGCCTATTGACTCTGTCAGTAAAGAACAAGAAGAGAAACAGAACAATAAGTACAGTGAGGTAAGTTCATTGGTCTCTGGTATAAATAAAATCCCCTTAAAATGACTCTATTACCCACTAGCAGGTGCAGCTGTAATGTTTAAGAAGTAAAGGGTTTTTCTAACATTGTAGCAAAGAATAAACTCACCCTCCCTATGTATCTGCTAAGAAACTTTTTCATGTTCAACCTCACCATGTCATATCATAGTATGTTATATTAGAAAATGCACCTTAAAAATATATTCTCAAAATAAATGAATTGCTCTCCTTTGTATTATGGGATGTTCTAACAACTAACCTTGTGTCTGTCTTATTTTATTCAGGATACAATTATCACACATCTCCTTTGCCTGTTCATCTTTCTGTTGGGCGCCTTGAGTATCTCAGTGTATAAGAATATAAAGTTGCTAAAGAAGAATAAGGAATATACTTGTGCCAAAGAAGAGAGGCAAAGTGCAGAAACTCAAACAGTATTTCACAGGCTGGATGAAAGTGAGGATGAGATCTCAGGTGTTTCTGATAACTCGTCTAGTCTGGAATCTTATTCAGATTTTGAAGAAAACCAAAGAGGCAAGAAAAAGAAACGCTTTGGATTCAACGTACGTAAATGTTTCTGGCGTTGTTCAAAACTGAAAAAGAAGAAAAATAAACAAAAAGAGAAAACTTTAGATGAGACTTCAGATGAAAGCGAGGAAAGTGACGAGTCCATAACTGAACCAACAAGAGAAAAGAGGAAACGTGGCCGTAACTTCCTTATTTGCTGCAAGAAAAGTAAAACCTTTGATTCTGAGGATGAAGAAGATGGCAAGGGTAAGAAGAAACGATTTGGCCTAAAAATCGGAAAATATTTCTACCGCTATAAACAAGCAAAGAAATTTACAAAAGCGAAACACAAGAAACGGTTTTGGCAATGTGGTCGTCAGAGAGAAGAAGAGGAAACTCTGTACGAGACATCTGAAGAGAGTGAGAAAAGTATTGATGAGGTGGCGAGTGTAATCTCAGAAAGTAGTGATGAGACATACACTACAAGCAGTGAAATAACAATAGAGACCTTATATGAAACTGCTGAAAGTGATCTATCCTCATATGTACAGAGAAGAAGAAAGATAAAGCGTTGTACCCTCACTATTCTTCTTTGTTGTAAGAAACGCAACAGTCTTGATTCAGAAAACAAACAAGACGAGACTTCATATGAAACGGCAGTAAGTGATCAGTCCAGTTCTGCAACACCAAGAGAAAAGATAAAGCGTTGTAGCCTTAACATTCTTCTTTGCTGTAAGAAAAGAAACACTCTTGATTCTGATGACACAGACGATGAGACATCATTATATGAATCTATAGAAAGTGATGAGTCCATATATGAACCAGCTAGAGAAAAGAAGCAGCACAGGCGCTTTAAAGTTCTTTGTTGTAAGAAAAAACAAGGGCTACATAAAAAAGCAAACGCTAATAAGGCCAAAAAGAAAAGCCTGAGAAATAAACTTGGCAAATATCTCCACCTCCGCTCTTTCAAAACTCGACTAAAAAAGGCAAGAAAAAAGAAAATAAAATTAAGAGGATTTATCTGTTGCTAAAGAGGAAGCACCACCCTTTGCCTAAGACTTCTGGAATCCAGACTGGATTATAAAGATCAGCCATTAGAGATTCTAGAATTGTGACATTACTCCACTCAACCCCAAAACATGGAGATGGAGAGAAGTACTGGAGTCAGAAGGAACCCCAGGATTAGGGAGAGGAGGGAAGGACCCACCTATGATAAAGGTGGTGAGAGGACCACTGGGGTTTGGGAGAGGAGGGATGGCCTGGTGGTCCAGAACATGTAATGCTGTACATCTTTAAATAAACCATTAGAATTGAACTTACATTGCTCTCCAGTGTATTTTGTTACTGTAACTATAAATAGTGTTGTATATGTTGAATCCATGAGGTTTCCCCCTGATTTCATTTTGTTAAAATTTAAAAAGATCTTTCTATTTGTAATCATTACCCAAGCTGGTTCTTTGGTATTACCAGAGCTGGGCCAAGGTAGTTTGGCACCCTGGGCAAGGGTTCCAATCAGTGCCCCCTCCCCCTATATTAGCATTTCCCACCTTACCATTACGCTTTTTTTAATATGAGAAAACGCATTATTGAATGAAACTTCTAATTTATATAGATATGTAATGTTTACAAACAAAAATAAGGTACACCAAAAAAGGAACAGCCCCCCATCTGTACCAGCAGCCATCCAGTTATTGCGCCCTAGGCGCCCTTGTTCCGGCCCTGGGTATTACAGTCCTGACAAAGCCTTTTGTTCCTGTTTGCCTTCCTGGTTAATGACTTTGTGCCTGTTCCTGACTCTGATTGTTTGTTACCCCTTAACTCTTTGTCAGCCTTGACCACTATTGTGTTTACCATCGTCTGTCCATTCCTTGGATCAAACTCTGTTGTGTTCAGATTCTCTCTGTCAAGTCTGCAGCAGAAAGTAATGTGACCCCACAAGGGTGTCAGTAAACACTGGTTCTGGCAGGACTTTCCTGCTCACAAAAGGGGGTGATGTTCCAAGCAGCCTTTGTTTTCTATATTATTTACTATTAGCTAATTCCTGCAGGTTGTGTCCTTTTAAAGGATCTTCTTTAAGGTTTAGTTTGTTTTACTCTTGTTTTAATTGGCCGTGCACATGATCTGCTCATATGGTGAGATTTTCAAATGTGCAGATAGTTATCTCATTTGGATACACAGGTGATAGGCCTAATTGGGTTCATTTAAACGTGTATCAGCAGGTCAATCATTATATGACATAAGGAGCCTGAGCAGCACATACATCACCTGGTCCTTATGTCAGTTCTAGTAAACTCCGGCCATATCTCTATTGCCTGCTTTATTATATTCAATTTCACTGGATTTAGAGAAGTGATTTTGCTGTAAGGGCCACCAATGAGATTCTCTGCTTGGCCCTTAAGGGTAATGAACCACCAGGATATAAGTCGCCTGCAGCAAATCTCCTCCAAATGCTTTACCACCAGTGATAAAGTGAATAACTGGTGGTAAAACCTGTCCATGCTTTGGTCTTCCGGAATCCCCAAAGTTTCCTCCTGAGACGACTTCGGACGACTTCAGAAGACTGAAGCGGTGCATGGGTTTTACCACCGGCGATTACTTTGTCGCCAGTGGTGAAGCATTTGGAGGAGATTAGTCACCTGCAAAAGAGGAGATTTCCCACTGGTGAATAATCTCATTGTGGACCTTTACCCTAAGGCTGTCCTACAAAGTCTTTGTGTCTGATAATCATGTTATATAAAGTCATCAAGGAGTTGTGACCTAGTAGGTAGGGGAAAATAATCTGACATCATTGCAGTAGGGTGACCCCTTTACTCATATATTGTATGCTCCTCTTGATGGACTGGTGTCATTGATAAACAATCTTGTGTTGTGCAATACTAAGGGGCACATTTACTATTGGTCGAATATCGAGGGTTAATTAACCCTCGATATTCGACCCTCGAAGTAAAATCCTTCGACTTTGAATATCGAAGTCAAAGGATTTACCGGAAATGCCTGATGGAACGATTAAATCCTTCGAAACGAACGTTTCAAAGGAATTTAATCCATCGATCGAAGGATTTTCCTTTGATCAAAAAAAGCTTAGAAAGCTTATGGGGACCTTCGCCATAGGCTAACATTGGTGCTCGGTAGGTTTAAGGTGAAGTAGGTAGTCGAAGTTTTTTCTTAAAGAGACAGTACTTGGACTATCGAATGCTCGAATAGTCGACCGATTTTTAGTTCGAATTGTTCGATTCAAAGTCGTAGTCGGAGGTCAAGGTAGCCAATTCGATGGTCAAAGTCTTTTTCCTTCTAATCCTTCACTCGAGCTAAGTAAATGTGCCCCTAAATGTCTATTTTGTAATTAATGTGTTCGATGCATAGTGCACGGCTGCTCCAAAACTCTGTATGCATTGGAATTATTTTCTAATTAGGTATGCTGATGAGCAAGGTATTCTTTATCTTGTGTACATCAGTATTCCTATGTAATTCATATATGTAATGTATATACATTTCTGTATAATACAGATTTAATATGACCACAATAAGACTTCCCATTGAATTATAGGACGTGTATATTGTTTTATCCCAGTAGAAGAAGTAGCGTGGCAGCTCTGAATATATAAACACAAATATACAGGTAAATGAGAATATATAAACAGAATAGCCAGTATCCATTAACTGAAATATAAAATAAAACAAGAGTAATAACACACAAAAAGGGTTCTTCTTATAAATGTTATATCCTGCTTTCATTTTAAAATATAAATGGATTGTGGCCCCACCTATAAGGTTATAGTAAGTAATACATACCATACACAGTGAGATGAAATACCAGCGTTTTAATGACTTTGTTAATGAGAGTAATATAAGCGTTGAAGCTGGTGCCGTCCTCTTTTCTCAGCTCTCGGATTCTCAGAGTTGTCCCACTATTGGACACAACCAAGCGACAGTGAACTGATCGTTATGTATCTTAAAGTGTCCGTCTCTGTACTCGGCTAATGGAAATATGTCTTCATTGAACTCCACTTCCCACATGACTTTCTCTACAGGAAGATTGAGATTCATGCGGTTGGACAAGTAGACAGACTGGTTCAGGATTCCGCTGATCTGGAAACCATCATTCTGTATTGCTGCAAATGAATTCCAATACA
Organism: Xenopus petersii; assembly: GCA_038501925.1. Taxonomy (NCBI): domain Eukaryota; kingdom Metazoa; phylum Chordata; class Amphibia; order Anura; family Pipidae; genus Xenopus; species Xenopus petersii. Next base: position 8,177,917 of record CM076687.1, on the reverse strand, counting down.
TTTAGAGAGAATTCCTAAATATCAGAGGGGCCCTGAAACTACCACTGTTGCTGCATTACTACCAACACAATTTAAAGGTGAACCAAACCCTTAATTAAAAAACCCTACCCTACATAGACCTCCTACCTGCTCCCCCCCAGAGTAGCAGTTACCCCTGGTAAATGCCCCAAACTCTTTAATTACCCCTTGGTGCAGATTCTGTGCAGCGGAATTCACGGGCACCATCTTCTTCTCTTCGGTAATCTTCAGGTCTTCCGGCGCTTCAGCATTTTGCGTCACTTTCGACGCATGTGCAGTTGTCGCAAACTGGAAGATTGCTCCAAATGTGCATGCGCCAATACGCCAATCCCTTCCCGAACATAAACAAAGAGAAGAAGATGGCGTCCCTAGGCTGGGGGGAGCAGGGATGGGGGTCTATGTAGGGATGGGGGGGTAGGGTTTTTTATAATTAAAGGTTTGGTTCTCCTTTAAAAACTGACCAGTAGTGAAAGTGAAAGTTCTTTATATCTAGTGAGAAATAAAAAAAATGCAGAAATGAAATGTTTAATTCTATAAACATATGTTCTTACTTCAACACTACTATACAGTAAAACCATTACATTCCCCTCACAAGCCTGAATTATGCTGCATCATGCTTTCTCAAAAGTTTGTTTCTTCCGATTCCAAAGCTGCTACAAAATAACCAAAAGCTGAACAAGAATTTAACATCCAGTTGTTTGCCAAGCTCACCGAACGAGCAAATCTTTGTTCCTTTTTGGCTTTCTAGGTGGGACCCAACTAAAATGGGGTTGATGAGATTATTTGGCTCATGAACCAATGTTTGAATCACATTGGTGACCCTTTTGGATTCTTCTAATGCGTTCCTCATATCAGTTGGTGCTGAACAAGTCCAATTTTACCTTTTCCCTGGTACCAATTAAATTTGGTTGATCAGAGCATTTGGAACATGTTTCAATGATTGGCAACCGTTCTGATTTCTCCCAATGCAATCATTGTCCAATGTGATTTTAAAGCCAGATCAAATAATGTCTGGCTATGTAAGATCAGATATCATTTGGGGAAACCAAGGTCTTTAGACCTTCCCAGTTAAATCTGACCATATAGACGTACATCAGATCTTGGAACTTTGCCTGGTTTAGCTATCTACAGTATGTGGAACCCAACCAAATCAGGTTGATCAGATCAATTGGAACTTGCATCAATGCTTTAATCACAATGGCAGCCTTTCTGATTTCTCCAAATCCAGCCCAAATCTGAAAAGGTTTTCAAACATTAGCAATTGATGGCCAAGCTCAGACAGATATTGGTTTGCTTGTCTCAGAGTTGGGCCTGTATGATCCCAATTAGACATGTACAGTCACATTAAGGGGCCGATTCACTACGGGTCGAATATCGAGGGTTAATTAACCCTCGATATTCGACTAGGAATTAAAATCCTTCGACTTTGAATATCGAAGTCGAAGGATTTAGCGCAGATAGTTCGATCGAACGATAAAATCCTTCGAATCGAACGATTTTAATCCAACGACCGAAGGAATATCCTTTGATCAAAAAAAGTTAGCAAAGCCTATGGCTTCGGTAGCTTTTAGATGGCGAACTAGGGGGTCGAAGTTTTTTTTAAAGAGACAGTACTTCGACTATCGAATGGTCGAATAGTCGAACGATTTTTACTTTCAATCCTTCGATTCGAAGTCGTAGTCGAAGTAGCCGATTCAATGGTCGAAGTAGCCCCAAAAAAACTTCAAAATTCGATGTTTTTTACCTTCGAATCCTTCACTCGAAGTTAGTGAATCAGCCCCTAAGAGTATAATAAGTAAGTAATATTATATAATAACAAGTAAATGAGCCTTTCAGATAAATGGTCTGTCCTGTGTCTGGTAGGGTTGTCACCTTTCTACTGAAGGAAAGCAGGGTGGTGACATCAGGAAATGGGGTGAATGAACAGGTGAGTTAAAAGGGAGGAAATCTCAATGTTTTCCCCAGTTTGGTCTTCATGTGAATAGTAAGTTAGTAACCAATCTCTAATTAACCATCTTGTTGAGCAAGTTGAACCAATAGATCTATACGTTTGAACCTAGCTTCAGAATCTATAGAAGATGCCAGATCAAACTCTCATCCATAACAAATGGATATCAACTGATTGCTGGAGTCACTCTCACAAGCTTCGATGCTGGATCAATGATTTATCTATTTAGAAGAAAGGGCATTGGCTGTGTGCAACCAAAGGAAAAAATGGCAGACACTCACAGCACTGAACTGCCTATGATGAAGTGCTCACAGGCACGAAACGCGTAAGGCTATGTATTAATTTACTCTGTGGCTTGAAATAAAATTCTCAGTCTTTTGTCAAGTCTGTTGGTGGCATCTGCGAGTTCCTGACATTTTTTCCATTGGTTGGATATCTCCACCTCAAGTTGTAGGTCTGGGGCATGAGCACCTGGACCCCACATACTACTAGTGAGATTATAAACTTGTTGGCTTGGAATTTTTTTCTTTAAATGCTTTGGTTGTGCCCCCCCCAGCACCTTGGCACACCCTGAGGTGTTAAACAATGGTGAATAAGTCAAAGGATGGGTTATACTGGTATTTTTAGTAAATACATCAGGGATGTCCAACAGCTGGAAGACTGCAGGGTTGACATCTTTGAATGATGTACCTGCACCATAATCTTACTCTGTTACCTGTGGTTTCCACCATTCTCTATCTGTAATCCTGAGTTATAAAATTGCCATTTTAGTGAGAAAAAAAAAGAATTTACAATTTGTAATGGCAGAAATAAGAAACGAATATACTTACCAGACCCAATCAAGAGAAGCAGTAGGGAGATTTTGAGCTTCTCTGACCAATTTCTCAACATCTTCTCAGCAGCTGAGTCCAAGGCTGAGTGAAGATGGTTGAGGCAGCGCAGGGAGGGTGAGAAGAGGGAGAGGAAGTAACTGTCACTGTGTGAAAAGGACGGTGATCTCCATACAGGTAGCACCTAATCAACATCTCCTGCAGCAAGTGGTTTCATTTCTCATCAAAAATCTTAGAAACTAAACCACAGATTGGCTGAAGCAGAAGTCTAGTGCATTAAGAAGAGCGGCCTGTGTTTAAAACAGGAATAAATACTTACAAAAGAAAAGGTGCATGCTCTGTTGCCCAGGTCTTATGCATCTCCTGCTAAGTCCTCTATATACTTCTGCTTTTACTGTATAAATACACATTTTGATGATAGCTATTCTGGCCTGACATGTGAATGGTTCACAGGAAACTATAATTGCAGGCACCATCCTGGAGCACCAAAGAGTTGAATTCGGGAGCTCAAAATTTAATTAAGACAAAAGATTTTATTTAAAGGGGAACTCCACAAAACCATCACTTAAGCTTTTTGAAAAGTAAACATCATTTCAAGCAACTTTGCAATATACATCAATTAAAAAATATGCAGACTTTTCATGATTTTTAATGGTTTCTGACAGTTCCCTAAGCCCAGCCCCCTGCTCTCCTGCTGATCTGTCTGACTACTTTGCTGAGCTGTCTGACTACTGTTACTTTGTATCAACAGCCATCTGTCCTCAGCCTGCATCCTCCAAACCCCACAATTCCCTGCACATGTGATTTCAATAAGGAAAGGAACATCATGATGCAATGCATTGTGGGTTATGTAGTTCCTGCATGCTGTCTGTAAGCTGTGGAGAAGTTGTTACAATTTGTAACATCAGCGTTTAGTCCCTCCTTCCCTGCCAGGATTTCAAATGATGCAGAAAGAGAAGAACTGTTAAACAGCTGGATTTCAGCATAGAAAATGGTATTTATTCATACTTTTTGAAGTATATTAGGAGTTTCTATGATGAGTATATTAAGGGTTTCTGTGTTATGTGGCCTCTTTATCAAATTCTGGTTTGGAAGCCGGAGTTCCTCTTTAACATTATGTATAAAAACAAAAGCCTTATCGTGTCACCATGATAAAGGGGCAAATGTATCAAGGGTCAAATATCGAGGGTTAGTTAACCCGTGATATTCGACTGGGGAATTAAAATCCTTCGACTTTGAATATCGAAGCCGAAGGATTTTGCGCAATTTGTTCGATCAAACGATCGAAGGAATAATCGTTCAATCGAACGATTAAATCCTTCGAATCGAAAGATTTGAAGGATTTTAATCCATCGATCGAAGAATTATCCTTCGACCAAAAAAAGATAGCCAAGCCTATGGGGACCTTCCCCATAGGCTAACATTGTCTTCGGTAGCTTTTAGGTGGCGAAGTAGGGGGTTGAAGTTTTTTCTTAAAGAGACAGTACTTCGACTATCGAATGGTTGAATAGTCGAACGATTTTTAGTTTGAATCGCTTGATTCGAAGTCGAAGTAGCCCATTCGATGGTCGAAGTAGCCAAAAAAACATTTCGGAATTCGAAGTATTTTTTCTTCTATTCCTTCACTCGAACTTAGTGAATGGGCCCCTAAGTGTCTATGATTAGGTGACACGAAACGCATAAGGCTTTTGTTTTTATACATAAAGTTAAATAAAATCTTTTGTATTATTTCAACTTTAGGCTCTTAAATTTAACTCCGAACTCCGAATTGGTGCCCGTCTGCAATTACAATTGGTGTCTGCCTGTTACTCCCCTATGCTGAAAATCTGGGGCATGAGCGCTTGGACCCACCATTGAAAGCTTATATATATATATATATATGTGTGTGTCTCTAAATAACTAACCTGTGAATGGTGGAAAAGTTTAGGAAACGTTTGATCTTTTTATTTAATGCTGTTCAAAAAATGCCATCAGCTCATATTTACTCCTCTCAAAGCTTGTTTCCAAGGTAAAACTATTAATATCTGTATTGTTTTATGCTGCTGTTTACTCTGCATGTTACGTAGTGAATGATCAACATCAACATTTCAACTTAAGTTCAGTTCTAGTTTTTGTGGACACCAAACAAACATTTGTCTTTGTTTCCTGTCCTATTTACCACAATGCTGCAAAGTTTTGTTAGTATAAAAGTGTTACCCACTCATCGAGCAGAGGAGCCAGGCCTTCAAGATTAAACTGATTCCTGCTGGTGACCTACATATATTATCAGATGTTGGATCTTTCATACACCTACAAATAATAAAACTTCTGTATTGCTCAAAAGTCGTGATGAGCAAATTTAGTCGCCAGCCATTGATTCGTGTCAAAATTCTGAACATTCCTGGGTGCTTTATAATTCATGCTGAACTGATTTTTGGACTTTGACCCTGCCTGAATCTTGACTTTGCTATTCATCTGCCGGCCTATTGAACGTCTGCCTGGATATTGACTACGATTACGCCTGATCCCAAATTGTACTGCGAACTTGGACTTTGACCCCTGGGCTTCCTCCTTGGTCCAGACTACTGAGCCAATAGGCCCCCGTGACATTAGTTACCATTCACCGTGGGCAGAAGCTCAGCCTAAATGAGAACTTTTGTCTAGGGGACTTCTGTCTGGAAGAATTGTAAATTACTCCTCATACTTTGCCAGACTATTATATGACTTCTATTTTATATAAAATCACATGGTAAAATAATTAATACGTTGAGACACCGTTAGCAGTGAGGTCACGTGGTACTAAAATCCCTTTCCTGAAACCAGTCTAAATCAGCAGCGTAACTAGAACATAAATATAATGGATATATCAACTAAAGGGACATTAAGGGGCCCATTCACTAAGTTCGAGTGAATGAATAGAAGTAAAAAAACTTTGAATTTCAAAGTGTTTTTTGGGCTATTTCAACCATCGACTTCGACTTTCGAATCGAAGGATTCAAACTAAAAATCGTTCGACTATTCGATAGTCGAAGTACTGTCTCTTTAAGATAAAAATTCGACCCCCTAGTTCGCCACCTAAAAGCTACCGAACCCAATGTTAGCCTATGAGGAAGGTCCCCATAGGCTTGCCTAAGTTTTTTTGGTCGAAGGATAATCCTTTGTTCGATTCGAAGGATTTAATCGTTCGATCGAACAATTATTCCTTCAATTGTTCGATCTAATTTTTTGAATCGCCAGCGATGGCTTTGCTCATATCGCAACACTTCGCCAGGTGTAGATTCGCCAGGACAACGCTAATTCACTAAAATCCAAAGTTGCGCTAGCGTTGCCTCATTTGCATACGGCGGAAAGATAAAGCTGAATGGACGTATATGTTGCAGCAAATACATTACATTACACAAGTCCAGGGAACCTTAATAAAATAAAATAAAGTTGTTATATTGTCCTAAACATGAGCCCAGTGTATAGTTTATGTGCCATATGTTAGGAAATGTAGGGGGGAAGCCGGGTACCCCAGAATTTACGATCTTTTGCAGCCTATCATCCTGAAGAACTGAAAAGTAGCCAGTGTTTTTTGGGACTTTTTTTTTTCAACTTATCAACTATTTTTTAAAAAAGTCCTATCTACTCTATTGCACTTCGCCTGGTCTGAGGTGGCAAAGGCAAGTCTGGCGCAAGAGGTAACGTTCAGTAAAATTCCGCACCTTAGAGAATTTGCGTAGTTACATCCATTTGCCAGATCCGCAAATTCGCCTGGTGTTAGGGAGAGAAGTACCGTTAGAGTCTATCTCCTTCGTTAGTGAAGTTACGCCGGCGAAGTGCTAAAATGACGTCACGCTAGCGAATTTTCGCTAGCGTTAGTCACTTCGCCCTTTACTAAATTTGCCCCAAAGACAGAGGCTCCTGCTTCAGATAAGTAGGTTATTAGTAATCCTGGAGGTCCAAATGCTAAAAACTCAAAAAATTCAAGTCTTTTTTACAATAAAATCCGAATTTTTAGTGGAAAAAGAAAACTCAAATTTTTTCAAGATTCATTATACCAAGAGGCTGCAAAAAATCAGAATCTGAAAATCCGGCATCTCAGACCTGCCAAGGTTGTATATACTGTAAGTCAATGGGAGAGGTCCCTATCCTATTTGGAAGTTATTGTGGTCTGCGCTGGAATTAGCCCGAAAATCTGACTATTTCAGGCTTTTCGGGCCAATATCTGAGAAATTTGTAATTTGCGTGAAAAAGCCGGGGGAAAAAAATCTAATTATTTGGGAAAAAAATCGTATGATTCGAGTTTTCACTTGTTTTAATTGAGCTTTTTTAATAATAAGAGTAAAGATTTTAGTTTGGTCGGACTTTTTTTAATTTAAAATTAGGATTTTGATAAATAAACCCCTGGATGTTTTAATTAGGAATGCTGGGAGATATTTAACCTTTACCTCTCTGTTCAATCTGATTTATATTTAGAGCCCAGCACTTGCAACCATTGTATAAAGAAGCAGAAGGTGCAGAGGGCGATTCCCATAAACAAATTAAAACCCAGAATCCTTCTGTATCCAGCAAAGTTAATAAATGCTCAATGGGCCAAAGCACACGCATTGATGAGCTGCTATAATGCATTTCCCAGTTCTTTTGGGCAAGGTTGTTCTTATTGCCATTTTCAAGCAAATAATTCTGCCTTTCATCAGCAGCATGGCTACATTTCTGACTTAGACAGTAAGTGCTTGATTTATAAAGTCCAGTGAATTTCATGGGTCTCAGAAACATCAAACTGCACTAAGCAATTGGTCTGATTTTAGGGATGCACCGAATCCAGGATCCGGTTCGGGATTCGGCCTTTTTCAGCAGGATTCGGCCAAATCCTTCTGCCAGGCCAAACCGAATCCAAATCCTAATTTGCATATGCAATATATATATCTTATGCAAAGGATTCGGGGGTTCGGCCGAATCCAAAATAGTGGATTCGGTGCATCCCTATCTGATTTACCCATAGGGCTCTGTACTCATGGGAAAAGGTGAGAAACATCTGCAAACACAGCTCAAGGGAATTACAGGGTTAAAGGGATTCTCCGCCCCAAAAAATTGTTTTGCATAATGAAAGAAAATATAATTCTTTGTAGTTTTCATATATATATGATGCTTAATTTTCTTTCTTTGGCCCTTTCTTTCTTCTACTTGTTCTTAAACTGGATATGTCAGATATTTCTCTTTACTCCTGTTCTGTACAAAGGCAGCAGCTGGCGAGAGGCTAAACACAAGGTAACACCATTGTTTCCTAAAATATAAATATATTATTATTATTATTATTATTAATGGGGGATGTTAATCTGTGTAACAAGGTCTAACTTGAGCTCAGCCCAGTGCAATAAGACATGAGTATTAGGATGGACAACCAGAGTAAAAAAGATCCAGAAACAGGGAATTCCAATGCTATAAAATAAAAATGTATTTATCCCACTGTATAGCACCATTGTAGTGAATGGAGTTTCAGTGGATTTAGTTACAACACAATCCTGACAAAATCAATTAGGGGAATAAAACCCTGGCTGCATTAAGCTGGCCATATACAAACCAATAATAAATCAGGGCTGTATATATATTTTGCTATAAAACAGCCATACACATACAGTATATAACCCACAAAAACACAATGAAGTTCAGGTATGGGACCTGTTATCCAGAATGCTCGGGACATGGGGCTTTCTGGATAACAAATCTTTCCATAATTTGGATCTTCATACATTAAATCTCCTAGAAAATCATATAAACATTAAATAAAGCCAATTTTGCTTCCAATAAGGATTAATTATATCTTAGTTGGGATCAAGTACAAGCTACTGTTTTATTATTACACAGAAAAAGGAAATCATTTTTAAAAATGTGGATTATTTGGATTAGACTATCTGAGCTTTCTGGATAACGGGTTTTCAGACAACAGATTCCGTACCTGTACAATATAATAATGAGCATAGCATAAAGTCCATATGGTTCATATATCATCCCGTATGTGACATCAGTATATAATCCCTGCTTCCAGAACTGCTTTATATGGCCCAGATAGAGTGCTCACCTCTATCCACTTGTTTTACTTGGCCTTGTTCTACCCAGACTCCCTGCAACAGATGCAGCTGGATCAGCAACCAGAAGCCAAAGAGGAAGCTCCGCCCATAACCAGGCTCTATGTAACAGTGTGGCAGGAAGTGGTCACAGGCCAGTAGGCCAATAACTGAAATATGTAAATGAGATAACTAGATACATGGACATCCGCCCAGCAACTATGAACAAGGATTTATTTACAGTTTGAGTTTGCTGAATAAGTCTCTTATTCTCTTACAAAGCAGCAGTCCTGTCCTGCTTTATGGCAGCTGAGATTCTAGCTATCTGTATAACAGAGAATTCTGTCCCAGTGCTGCACAGATCCTATCTGATCCCCATTGTAAGCAGCAGTCCTGTCCTGCTTTATGGCAGCTGAGATTCTAGCTATCTGTATAACAGAGCATTCTGTCCCAGTGGCTGCACAGATCCTATCTGATCCCCATTGTAAGCAGCAGTCCTGTCCTGCTTTATGGCAGCTGAGATTCTAGCTATCTGTATAACAGAACATTCTGTCCCAGTGGCTGCACAGATCCTATCTGATCCCCATTGTAAGCAGCAGTCCTGTCCTGCTTTATGGCAGCTGAGATTCTAGCTATCTGTATAACAGAGCATTCTGTCCCAGTGGCTGCACAGATCCTATCTGATCCCCATTGTAAGCAGCAGTCCTGTCCTGCTTTATGGCAGCTGAGATTCTAGCTATCTGTATAACAGAGCATTCTGTCCCAGTGGCTGCACAGATCCTATCTGATCCCCATTGTAAGCAGCAGTCCTGTCCTGCTTTATGGCAGCTGAGACTCTTTACAACACGGTCTGACAGCTGCAGTATCAAGGCTGTAACCCCTTCCCCAAAATCAGTACCCATTACCAACCTGTTAACCCTCTTACCCCTCCCATTAATTCTTCAAGACATCAGGGTTAGAAAGAGAAGGCGACAGTATCACAAACATTAGACAGTAGTCAACTTGCCTCCAAGGGCTCCGACCCCGAAAATCAGTAAATCCAGGTCCCTGACCTTTTTTTCTCAATCCCCCACATAGATCACTGCTATATGGGACACACGGGGGTGGACAAGTCAGTGTACATAACTGCAGATTGAAGAAAGGTTTTATTAATAGAAAATTCCATATCATATGGTTCATGAGACTTGTTTCTCTGTTCCTATAACGTGAGGTACATGCCCAATGTTTGCAGGCCCAGCAGCAGCCTTACATATAGACCTGCTTATATATTAGCTGCTTAGCAATATTTTCATATGTGACTTATCAGTTCAAACTATGCCTTCTCCCTTCCCTATATATATAATGTAAGTGATACTCATTATCATTGTAAAACCTGCAGCCTTGTACCTTTATATGGTCACAGAACAACCCCTCAGTGACCTCTAATATCCTTATCATTTACAGTAGGGGGTACATTATCCCTTATAATACATGAGTGATACTCAGAGTTCCCTGTATAACTCAGCCTGCAGCCTTGTGCCTTTATATGGTCACAGAACAACCCCTCAGTGACTTCTAATATCCTTATCATTTACAGTAGGGGGTAGATTATCCCTTATAATACATGAGTGATACTCAAGAGTTCCCTGTATAACTCAGCCTGCAGCCTTGTGCCTTTATATGGTCACAGAACAACCCCTCAGTGACTTCTAATATCCTTATAATTTACAGTAGGGGGTACATTATCCCTTATAATACATGAGTGATACTCAGAGTTCCCTGTATAACTCAGCCTGCAGCCTTGTGCCTTTATATGGTCACAGAACAACCCCTCAGTGACTTCTAATATCCTTATCATTTACAGTAGGGGGTACATTATCCCTTATAATACATGAGTAATACTCAGAGTTCCCTGTATAACTTAGCCTGCAGCCTTGTGCCTTTATATGGTCACAGAACAACCCCTCAGTGACCTCTAATATCCTTATCATTTACAGTAGGGGGTACATTATCCCTTATAATACATGAGTAATACTCAGAGTTCCCTGTATAACTCAGCCTGCAGCCTTGTGCCTTTATATGGTCACAGAACAACCCCTCAGTGACTTCTAATATCCTTATCATTTACAGTAGGGGGTACATTATCCCTTATAATACATGAGTAATACTCAGAGTTCCCTGTATAACTCAGCCTGCAGCCCTGTGTCTTTATATGGTCACAGAACCCCTCAGTGACTTCTAATATCCTTATCATTTACAGTAGGGGGTACATTATCCCTTATAATACATGAGTGATACTCAGAGTTCCCTGTATAACTCAGCCTGCAGCCTTGTGTAGGTGGTACATTGGATTTTATTTATTTTTTAAATTTTTTATAGTTTTTGAATTATTTGCCTTCTGATTTTAGCATGGTTTAAAAAAACTGTTCTGTGAAAAACATCCCATTGACTTCAATGTCATTGCCAAAGTTCTGCAAATAAATTCGCCTGGCGCGAATTTGTGGCAAATTTCAGTGTTTTGGCACCGACTAATAAATTTTTGAAACTCCAGCGAAAATTCGTCGGGCAAATTTCAACGGCGCGCATCCGAAAAGTCACTGGACTCAACACTATTCGGACACCCATTGACTTTAACGCCGCTGACAAAATTGACATAAACGGCTTTTCGGATGTGCGTCCAAAATGAACACGCGTCAATTTTCGAGTTTCACAATTTTTTCGCCGTTTCAGGAATTTCTCTGCAAAATCACAAATTTTTCAGCAAAACGGGAGAAATTTGCCCAGCACTACCAACCACTATATGAAGAAGTGTTACTTCTTTAAAAAATATTCCACTTAAAATATTTATATAAATACACTTAAATTTATTCAGAATGGCAGTCACGTGACATTTGCAATTACATCACAATCAGGGATGGGCGAATTTTTTTGCCTCGTTTCGACGAAAAAATTATGCCTATAGACTTGTATGGCGGCGTGCGTTAAAAAAAAAAAAAGACGTGCGTCAAAGCAATTTTGCTGCGCGAAATAATATTTTTGACGCCCATAGACTTTAATGGGCGTCTGCGATATTTCGCTGCCTAATCACAATGAACTCTAAGGAAGTTATTTACTAAACTCCGAATGCAAAAATCTTGAAAAACGTGTGATTTTTATTTATACAGGTATGGGACCTGTTATCCAGAATGCTCGGGACCTGGGGTTTGCCGAATAACGGATCTTTCCGTAATTTGGGTCTTCATGCCTTAAGTCTACTAGAAATTAATTTAAACATTAAATAAAGCCAATAGGCTGGTTTTGCTTCCAATAAGGATTAATTATATCTTAGTTGGGATCAAGTACAAGCGACTGTTTTATTATTACACAGAAAAAGGAAATCATTTTTAAAAATTTGGATTATTTGGATAAAATGGAGTCTATGAGAGGCGGCCATTCCGTAATTCGGAGCTTTCTGGATATCGGGTTTCCGGATAAGGGATCCTATACCTGTATATTATAAAAAGAATTTATTAAACCCCGAGGATGGGAAAAGTCTGAATCTGAAAATCCGCCATCTCAGACCTGTGGAGGTTGCATATAAGTCAATGGGAGACGTCCCAATGATTTTTTGATGTGCTCTGGGTTTTTGGTAATTTTCGGGTGAAAAATCTGAATAAATCTTTAAAATCTGATGAAAAATCTGCAAAAATCACGAAAATCTGAGTTTTTTTCGGAAAATATTGAGATAAATTCGTACTTTGATAAAAAAAAGCCATTAAGTATGACATCACAATGGCAGTCACATGACGTCTGCGATTATATCACAATGAATCCTTAGCTAAGTATGACAACACAATGGCAGTCACATGACCTTTGCGATTACATCACAATGAGCTCAAGAAGGTATAAAAGCTGCTTGTAGCAGGAAGCTGCCAGACTGGAGAAGACCTGCAACCATGCAGTTACTAATCATCAGTCTACTGATTTTATCAAATCTTTTATCAGTAAGTTCTTGTTTTTCCATTGGATTTATATTATTTCTTAAGTGACATTTGTCTATGTGTTTTTATGGTCTATAGATTTTCCCTTATTTCTTATCCTTATTTTATCTCTACTGTTTTATTAAACTCTCTGATCCCTCACTCATCTCTATAAACTTATACTCAGCAACTTACACATTTTTCCCATAGACTTTCATTGGAAAATGTGAAACGTTTGCCACTCGTACAGCATTAAAGTTACACTCACCAAACTTGGGTCACTTAGTCATGGGGTCAACCTGAAAAGTTCTGTCACATTTTGGGGACTCCAAAAAGTGGGCGGAGCAACAAACAGCCAATCGGATTTTTCCCTATTGACTTCAATGAGAAAATGTCAAACACTGTCATTCCCACAGTGTTAAAGCCAGAGACCCAAAACTTGGCACCATGGGTCACTGGGGTTAGAATTTGGAAAAGTGGGCGGAGTCTACCACAGCCAATCAAATATTAGCCATTTGTTTCAATGGGAAAAGTTAAAACTGTCGCCGCTCTTAGATGGTTAATGGGAGGGTCCTCAAACTTGGCACAGTTGGTCACTGGAGGACCGGGATCAAAATCTGGAAAAGTGGGTGGAGCCAAAAACAACCAATCAGATTTCTTTGATGATTTCAATGGGAAAAATTTAAATTGCTGCCATTTGCACGTTATTGATGTCATGGACCTGGAATATCACAAATGTGCTCACTGGGTGTTTGCACTTCAAAGTTAGGAAAAGTGGGTGGAGCCACCAACAACCAATCAAATGTCATTCATTGATTTTCAATAGAAAAACATAAAATTGCTGCCATTTTCACATGTTAAATGTCATGATTCCGAAACCTTAAAGTGTTAGTCACTTGGTGACTCTGGTTCAGAATTAGGAAAAAAAGGGGGCGGGGCAACAACAGCCAATCAGATTTCAGCCATTGACCTTAATGAAAAACGCCAAATTGCTGCTATTATTACGGCGTCAATGCCAAGTGTCCCAAACTCAGCACAATTACTCACTGGGTGACTGTGGTCAAAATTTAGGAAAAGTGGGTGGAGCCAATAACAGCCAATCAGATTTTATCTATTGACTTCAATGTAAAAGTTTCAAATACTGCCATTCTCACAGTTTTAAAGCCAGAGGCCCCAAACTTGGTACAGACCATGACTGGATGACTGTGGTTAAAATTCAGAAAACTGGGTGGAGCTTAAAACAGCCAATCAAATGTTACCTATTGCTAATCAATGTCAATATATAAGTTGCTGCCATTCTTTCACAGTTAATGGCAGGGACATCAAACTTGGCACAGTCGGTCACAGGGGGACTGGGATTCAAATTTTAAAAGTGGGTGGAGCCAAAAACAGCCAATCAGGTTTTTAGATTGATTTTAATGGTACAATTTGATCTGCTTCAATTTTCACAGTTTTAAACCAGATTCTACCAACTTTGTGTACTCTCTATGCACCAGGGGCGACTGGCCCCAACACCTCTTGCGTTTCATAGCCAACATCTTGTGGTTTCTTCAGAAACGACACCATCTAGTTATTTGTTGCTCCTCTTAATATATGTGTTTGCTCTCTAAGGCCCACTATTTCAGTATTTCTCATTAATTCTGTCTTTTTTTTTTTTTGCGCAGCATAAATACTTAAATAATGATAAACCATCAAACACATATTTTGAAAATCCGCTCATCGATTGGGATATTATAAATGCAGAGGAAAAAGCAGCAGCTGAACTCAATGAAGATCCCCTGATTGAATTTCAACTGAACTCAGAACCAGCCAAGAAACAGTCCTATGAAGTAAGTCAAACTGTTACACACAACTTCATCCTAGAATTAATCTGATATATAAAGTGTAGAGATTTATATATAGATCTGTATTCTCATTACGGTTAGCCAGTCCCACGTTTGTTATTTAAATTGCCCTTGTTTAGGGCAATAACTTTAGCAATAGGCAGGGGACTAGTAAATAATTAACAGAGTATGTGATGAGAAACACACGTCATTAGTATACCTTATAATTTCCTTGTACTTATATTGGCTTTATACTTTGAAGATAATAATGTGTCTTTGCTATCACTGATACCTATATAAGTGAGTGTTCCACTTTCTAACTGACTCTTTTCTATTGTAGGACCTGCTGAGAGTGATTTCTACATTAGATGACAGATTTAGTGACTTAGAAGTAAGAATGCTGAGACTGCAAGAGTCTATAGAGCAGCAGCCACACACGTCTCAGCCTATTGACTCTGTCAGTAAAGAACAAGAAGAGAAACAGAACAATAAGTACAGTGAGGTAAGTTAGTTTGGTCTCTGGTATAAATAAAATCCCCTTAAAATGACTCTATTACCCACTAGCAGATGCAGCTGTAATGTTTAAGAAGTAAAGGGTTTTCTAACATTGTAGCACAGAATAAACTCACCCTCCCTATGTATCTGCTAAGAAGCTTTTTCATGTTCAACCTCACCATGTCATATCATAGTATGTTATATTAGAAAATGCACCTTAAAAATATATTCTCAAAATAAATGAATTGCTCTCCTTTGTATTATGGGATGTTCTAACAACTAACCTTGTGTCTGTCTTATTGTATTCAGGATACAATTATCACACATCTCCTTTGCCTGTTCATCTTTCTGTTGGGCGCCTTGAGTATCTCAGTGTATAAGAATATAAAGTTGCTAAAGAAGAATAAGGAATATACTCGTGCCAAAGAAGAGAGGCAAAGTGCAGAAACTCAAACAGTATTTCACAGGCTGGATGAAAGTGAGGATGAGATCTCAGGTGTTTCTGATAACTCGTCTAGTCTGGAATCTTATTCAGATTTTGAAGAAAACCAAAGAGGCAAGAAAAAGAAACGCTTTGGATTCAACGTACGTAAATGTTTCTGGCGTTGTTCAAAACTGAAAAAGAAGAAAAATAAAGAAAAAGAGAAAACTGTAGATGAGACTTCAGATGAAAGCGAGGAAAGTGACGAGTCCATAACTGAACCAACAAGAGAAAAGAGGAAACGTGGCCGTAAATTCCTTATTTGCTGCAAGAAAAGTAAAACCTTTGATTCTGAGGATGAAGAAGATGGCAAGGGTAAGAAGAAACGATTTGGCCTAAAAATCGGAAAATATTTCTACCGCTATAAACAAGCAAAGAAATTTAGAAAAGCGAAACACAAGAAACGGTTTTGGCAATGTGGTCGTCAGAGAGAAGAAGAGGAAACTCTGTACGAGACATCTGAAGAGAGTGAGAAAAGTATTGATGAGGTGGCGAGTGTAATCTCAGAAAGTAGTGATGAGACATACACTACAAGCAGTGAAATAACAATAGAGACCTTATATGAAACTGCTGAAAGTGATCTATCCTCATATGTACAGAGAAGAAGAAAGATAAAGCGTTGTACCCTCACTATTCTTCTTTGTTGTAAGAAACGCAACAGTCTTGATTCAGAAAACAAACAAGACGAGACTTCATATGAAACGGCTGTAAGTGATCAGTCCAGTTCTGCAACACCAAGAGAAAAGATAAAGCGTTGTAGCCTTAACATTCTTCTTTGCTGTAAGAAAAGAAACACTCTTGATTCTGATGACACAGACGATGAGACATCATTATATGAATCTATAGAAAGTGATGAGTCCATATATGAACCAGCTAGAGAAAAGAAGAAGCACAGGCGCTTTAAAGTTCTTTGTTGTAAGAAAAAACAAGGGCTACATAAAAAAGCAAACGCTAATAAGGCCAAAAAGAAAAGCCTGAGAAATAAACTTGGCAAATATCTCCACCTCCGCTCTTTCAAAACTCGACTAAAAAAGGCAAGAAAAAAGAAAAGAAAATTAAGAGGATTTATCTGTTGCTAAAGAGGAAGCACCACCCTTTGCCTAAGACTTCTGGAATCCAGACTGGATTATAAAGATCAGCCATTAGAGATTCTAGAATTGTGACATTACTCCACTCAACCCCAAAACATGGAGATGGAGAGAAGTACTGGAGTCAGAAGGAACCCCAGGATTAGGGAGAGGAGGGAAGGACCCACCTATGATAAAGGTGGTGAGAGGACCACTGGGGTTTGGGAGAGGAGGGATGGCCTGGTGGTCCAGAACATGTAATGCTGTACATCTTTAAATAAACCATTAGAATTGAACTTACATTGCTCTCCAGTGTATTTTGTTACTGTAACTATAAATAGTGTTGTATATGTTGAATCCATGAGGTTTCCCCCTGATTTCATTTTGTTACCAATTTCAAATTTAAAAAGATCTTTCTGCTTGTAATCATTACCCAAGCTGGTTCATTGGTATTACAGTCCTGACAAAGCCTTTTGTTCCTGTTTGCCTTCCTGGTTAATGACTTTGTGCCTGTTCCTGACTCTGATTGTTTGTTACCCCTTAACTCTTTGTCAGCCGTGACCACTATTGTGTTTACCATCGTCTGTCCATTCCTTGGATCAAACTCTGTTGTGTTCAGATTCTCTCTGTCAAGTCTGCAGCAGAAAGTAATGTGACCCCACAAGGGTGTCAGTAAACACTGGTTCTGGCAGGACTTTCCTGCTCACAAAAGGGGGTGATGTTCCAAGCAGCCTTTGTTTTCTATATTATTTACTATTTGCTAATTCCTGCAGGTTGTGTCCTTTTAAAGGATCTTCTTTAAGGTTTAGTTTGTTTTAAGGTTTCGTTTTTTACTCTTGTTTTAATTGGCCGTGCACGTGATCTGCTCATATGGTGAGATTCATGCTTTGGTCTTCCCGGAATCCCCAAAGTTTCCTTATGAGACAAAATTGGGCGACTTCAGAAGACTGAAGCGGTGCATCGGTTTTACCACCGGTTTTACCACTGGCGATTAGAAAATCAAAAAGAAAAACAAAAACATTTTTTAATAAAGGCTTTGCAATTTAAAAGTTTAATTTGTGTTGGTGTTTATTTTTCGATGTATACTTATGAATTTAAAAAAATATATTTTTGATGTTATTGGTCCTTTAAGAGCTCATTTACAAAAGTTTGATGTGGAAAGTGCAATTTTGTGCACAATTTTCCATGTTTTACTCACAATACTCCATGGTTTTTGTTCCTGCAATACTGTTACTGTAGTTGCAGTGCTCATCCCAATTAGGGTCGGACTGGGGAGCCCGGGGCTGCTGTCTTATGGGCCCCCCACTGACCCCCATTTATACTGCAAATCCCTCTCTGGGCCCCTGGTGCGCACACATACCCTGCGGACGCTCGTACCTGTACCCCCGTGTGTGCATGCTTACCAAGCGAGAAGGACTTGGAGGAGGAGGTTCGGGGAAGCATTAACAGGGAGCAGGTCTGGGCTGGCGGGGCCCATGAGAGGCAGGGCCCAGCAGGTTTTTTCCCAGTGTCCCAACAGCCCAGTCCAAATTGTTCTGGATATGTCAAAATGAACTGCCAGTGTGTCTCTTGACAATCCAAAATTTTTGTCCAAAATTGACAGGGTGGGGTTTGCACCATTTCTTGAGGCAGGCATTATATGGACATTTACGGGTAGCGTCGTACTGAGGGGGATCCAGGCCCACTGGGTTTGCCACAACCCCCACAGGCCCCCCTCAGCCACAAACCCCCTCTGCCCCCCTTTCCTCCCTCCAGAGCACGGTGGCACCCAATCTCAAGCGGCTGAGGGGAGTGGGTCTGGGCTGGCAGGGCCCACCAAGTTTTTATTCTGGTGTCTCACCCAGTCCACTCATGTGACTTATTGGGCGCAAGTCTGCTGTGCTTATCGATGCAGTCCACAGAGGGAACCTTAAAATGAGCACCAGCTTGAACTTGACACCATATCCCGGGTTCCCGTGCATCAATAGGGACATGCAAGGACCGTTTTGGAACATAAGGACCTTTACTCAATGGCATCACTCACGTTGCATATTTAAAGGGGGAAATTAATGGGGGTGATTGTTTCCTTAACCGTGTAAGAAGATTTATAGTGTAAGATGGATTGATCATGTAAAGTTAATCTTTGTCAAAGTTGTTTTTTTTTAATTTTTCAATTGTATGTAGCATGTAAAAATTCATTTTAGGGTGTTTTTTCCCCAAAATTGCTTTAAAAAAAAAAATGAATATGAAGATACTATATGTCCTTTTTGAACTTTGGTGGGAATAGGGGTGACGGAAATTGGCTTCCTCAATACTTGAAGTGTATTTGCTTTCATTAAGATCACTTTCCCAATTGCTGATGTTCAAGAATTAGCTGACATGTCACACATCACATTATAATAAAATGTTACTGAAGTCTTGCTGGCCGAGGGGCCACAAATGGACGGTGGTGAGTTCAGCTATTCTTATTCACTAGAAGCTTTTATCCGTGTCATGTGTGACTCGTAACAGTGATTTAGGGACTGGAAGCCATTGAGTACGTCCGTTGGGAGTGAGAAAGCGCATCATTTTTAAAATGACGTATCAATATTGAACAGTCTTTCCAAGACAAGAAAAACAAAAAATCCTCTCCAGCTCCAGGGCCTTGGCACATAAAAAAGACTCTTTGTGGGGGGATAATTGTTGCACAAAGAGCAGTCTTAGATGCTCTCTAAGAAAAGGGATAACATAAGGACATGTTTTATTTTGCACCAATAAAGAGCCCATTGTGACGTCCATGCTCATAATATCTTCTTACAAGATCGCTGTATGAAAACTGTATGAACTCACTCGTGCTGTATTTCAGCTGGTGTGGGAAAGCAATTTGCCTGCCTAGCGTTTGCCCAAGGTGTCTACCCTACTATGAAGGATAACGTGGTGAACATAGAAAGGCCAACAATGATGTAGAACAGGGATCCCCAACCTTTTGAACCCAACATTCAGACGTAAAAGGATTTGAGGAGCAACGTAAGCATGAAAAATGTTCTTGGGGTGCCAAATAAGTGCTGTGATTGCCCATTTGGTAGCCCCTGGCAGCCTACATTGAGGCTTGTTTGGCAGTGCACCTGGTTTTTATACAACCAAAACTTGTCTCCAAGCCTTGAATTCAAAAATAAGCTCCTGCTTTGAGGCAACTGGGAGCAACATTCAAGGAGTTGGAGAGCAACATGTTACTCAGAAGCTACTGGTTGGAGATCACTGATGTAGAATCTGAAACTAAATACATGCAGAATAAAATGATGGGGCATAAGAATTCAAGGAACCATTTATATATAATGCAGAAGAATATATTGACCTCATTGACAATGCCCCAGTACAAATAGCAGCTCGCCTGGGTATTCAAGTGCTTAGGAATCATTATGGCGTGCTCTCTTGTGCCCGACCCCTATAATTTCTAAGCAAAAGAATATATAACACAGATTGGAAGAGGCAGATTTTGGAGTAATATAAGAAATGCTAACATGTGTGAGATCCATTATCTGGAAACCTATTATCCAGATAGCTCCGAATTACGGAAAGGCTGTCTCCCATAAACTCCATTTTATTCAAATAATCCAACTTTTTGAATCATTATGAATCATTATGGGGTGCTCTCTTGGGCCCGACCCCTATAATTTCTAAGCAAAAGAATATATAACACAGATTGGAAGAGGCAGATTTTGGAGTAATATAAGAAATGCTAACATGTGTGAGATCCATTATCTGGAAACCTATTATCCAGAAAGCTCCGAATTACGGAAAGGCTGTCTCCCATAAACTCCATTTTATTCAAATAATCCAACTTTTTGAAAATGATTTCCTTTTTCTCTGTAATAATAAAACCGTAGTTTGTAGATATAATTGAGATATAATTAATCATTATTGGAAGCAAAACCAGCCTATTGAGGTTATTTAATGTTTACATCATTTCCTAGCAGATTTAAGGCATGAAGATCTAAATTATGGAATTGTTATCTGGAAAACCCCAGGTCCTGAGCATTCTGGATAACAGGTCCTATACCTTTACAGGTATGGGATCAGAATGCTTAGGACCAGGGTTTTTTTGGATAAGGGAACTTTCTGTACTTTGGCTCTCCATACATTGTCTATTAAAAAATTATTTAAACATGAATTAAACCCAATATGATTGTTTTGCCTCCAATAAGGATTAATTATATCTTAGCTGGGATGAAGTACAGGGTACCGTTTTATTATTACAGAGATAAAGGAAATCACAAAAATTTTAATAATTTGATTAAAATGGAGTTTATGGTAGATGGCTTTCCCGTAATTCTGGATAGCAGGTTTCCAGATAATGGATGCCATACTT
This sequence comes from Xenopus petersii, assembly GCA_038501925.1. NCBI lineage: Eukaryota > Metazoa > Chordata > Amphibia > Anura > Pipidae > Xenopus > Xenopus petersii. The sequence continues at coordinate 8,156,964 of CM076687.1, read as the reverse complement.
GTAGTGCATGGGATAGTACATTAATGTATCACCAATTATAAACAGGGATAGGTGAATTTGTCCTGTTTTGCTTTGCCGAAAAATTAGCGAATTTCCATTGAAGTCATTGGGCGTCAAAATTATTTTGATGCACCTTAATTGCCCGCATTAATTTTTATATGTGCGCCTATTTTGTCCAAATGCATTAAAGTCAATGGGCATTTGAATAATTTTAATGTGTCAATTATTATGTGCGCGACTATTCTGACGCGCGCACCAATTTTGAGCCAGCAAAGTTTCAACACAGTTTTGCAAATGTATTCGCTGGCGGCAAAACGCGGACATTTGCCACTAATTAGTGCCTCTCATATTTATTCGCCCATCACTAACTATACATCAAAATAAACTTGTTAAACATAATAATAAATATATAACTAAGAGGTTCCACAATCATATAAAGACGCAATTCCATAAGTCATGGCTTTTTGTACAATTAATGGATTACAAACGTTGATTTCAAATATCTCTTTAAAATCAGGATCCAGGATCAATCGAGGGAGCAATCAAGTGTGAAGCAAATTCCGAACCCTAAAATTCATGTTACTTTGAATCGCTGGAAACAGAGAGCAACACATTTTTGGTTTGCAGTTGATGCCATTTTGAACATTTTTCTCAAATGTAAATAAGCAAATTAGGGATTCTGCTGAATTTTGTGGAGGAAGAGTCGGCAATTCAGCCGAGATCTAAATTGACGGATTCAGTTAATCCCCAATGATGACATCACAATCTATTTATGGCTTTGGAGAATAATGGAATTAGGAAACACAAGGAGCTCAGTGATATCTATTCCGATAAACTCTGATACAATTTTGATATTTGTGCTGGTTTTGGATAGAGAGAGTACAATATTTTCTAGCAGCTGTACTTTTACTAATTAGAGTAATATTATTTCAGTCCGGTCAAGTGTTCCTCGTTAAGCATGACAATCACGCATTTCCGCCTAATTACTGGAAATAACAAACAGCTGTCAATAAGGGTTAATGGTTGTCCATCAGCTGTGGGTCTAGACCCGTCTCTCTTTCTCTCCAGGGTTCCATCTTTTTTTTTCCCCAACAGTGCATTGATAGAAGAAGATGTAATCCCTATAAGATTTAACTGGAAATACTCATTTTCATTCCCCGCCATGCTTTATTATCGAACTCTTTTTTCCATAACTGATGAAGCTTTTATTTACTCGTTGGGTGAAACAATCTCCCTTCTATCTAAAGCAGCGACGTGAATGGGATTTGTTTTGAGTTATATGGTTGATAATTTCAGCGCCAATAATGATGGCAGCATTGGGTTGGCTTATCCTTTGAATCCATCCAGCCCCAAGCTGGCAGGGTCCTTCTGTATGAGGGTTAGCAAGGGTATGGGAGGCAGCTCGGAAGGTGGCGATGCTGTTTAGGGTGTCACACAACAGGACTGGGGGTGGGATGCAACTAGGGAAAGTTAAAAAGGAAAGTAAAAAAAATGTGGCAGATTTAATTAAATTCCATTAAAGCTCTCCTTCTCTGCTACATGTGCTTGGCATTCTCATGCTAATTGTGGGACATCTGTACAGAGGCTCCTTTCTCATCAAAGACGTCTCCCATCAAAGACGTTCCTGGGAAACCCTTCACCTTTGACCTTTAGGGTCACCCTGAAAACAGTGGCCCTATAGATCGGAATACTGTACAGCTGTAGTGTCCTTTTACTTCTGCTATCCATCGGGTTCTCGTTTTTAGGCTGAAACATATCAGGCTTGCTCTGCTGGCATTGCCCAGTATCCAAGCCTCCTTGAAAGCACTAGAGAAAGGGATTCTTTATTTCCTACTTTAAAAAAAAAAAAAAAAGTATTTTACGTGTTCCCTTACATTCCCTCTTTTAGTAACGATCACTTACTGCTTCTAGTTGCTGAGCCACAGGGATTAAACTCTTGGGCGTCACTTGTATTTAATTTTTTAAGCATCATATTTATTATGGTGTGATAAAAAGAGGCATTAGAAATACACAAAATAATACAATACACCGTTTAAAATTCCTTCTATGATAAGGCTGTGCAATGATGCGTTTTTGTATAGTGATGGGCGAACTGCCAATGGTTTTGATTTGCCAAAAAATTCACGAAACGACACCGGCGTCCGTTTTTTGACGCCGGTGCAAATTCACTGGCGAAAATCCCCCGGCGTCCAAAAAAATGGACACCGGCATCAATTTTTTTGACGCCGACAAAATTTCGTGGCGGTTTCGCAAATTTATTCGCCGGCGCAGAATTGCGGGAATTCAGCGCAAATCCCACCCATCACTATTTGTGTATAGACAGCAATACAATTCTGGTAGAAAAAGAGACACTCCCTTGGAAAAAAGGCTCAACCACACCAGATGCCTCCAGTTCTTCCACCAGAAGTAACCGATTTCCATGGGTTATGGTAGGTCGGAAGTACTGTACCATATCGGCATAAGGGGTGGCGTAAGTCTGGTTAGCTCTTGGATGATATCTAATATGAATTGTTTTAATTTTATCCATATTCCAATTATTTTATGCCCACTTAAATGTGTAATTTCAAAAGCCCTAAATACCTCCATTGAACACTTGCAGACACATGTCAAAGTGTCATAATGGTGTAGTGAGGTCATCAGTGGCCCAAGGAAGGTTGGGGTGCAGATTTGAACCCTAATAAACAATGGTCTAATCACGTCACTAAGAAAATAGTCTACCAGCTCAAAAGCACTATGCGTGCAAATAACAGCTCAGTGGGACTGAGGTTGGAGTCTTGTTCATTGAGCACTTTATGGAGCTCAAATGAATCGTTGAAAGGTGCAGCCTTCTGTGCTGGGACAATGAGTCTCAATCACCTTGAGGTGCCTTCATGTAATGATCTTGTCATCAACTGTAGGAGTTGTAGGAGTTATTCAGTAACTCTCAGATCAGTAGAGGATTAGGTGTCATAGGTGGTAATTAAACTCTGAATGCCACAACCTCAAAAAATTCAAGTTTTTTTTTTACTAGAAAATTCAAATTTTTAGTGAAAACAAATTAAAATTTTTCATGAAAGTCCAAATCCAAAAAAAATTCCATCTCCAAGCTGTTGGGGTCCTGCAGAAGTCAATGGCAAAGGTCCAGTTTCAAATTTGAAGATATCATGGTCCTTGCTGAGTTTCGTCCAAAAATCCCCAAAAATCAGAGGTTTCGATCTATTTCACAAAAACTTTTAGCGTTTCAGGCATAACACTCGAAAATTTTGGGATTTTTTTTCGGCAAAAACCTGATTTTTTCCAAAACGATTTTATAGAGTTTCTTTTATATGATAAATACAGTCAAATCATGGATTCTAGTTTGGTCTGACTTTTTTTTACTTAAAAATCTGAATAAATTGGATTTTGATAAATAACCCCCTCATAGTCTTCTTCATTGAAACCAGGGATGGAAGAACACAGTGGAAGTTATTAGTCCAAAAGATTATTTGATCGTAGAACAATATAGCAAAAAGAAGGTTGACGGTGTGACCACATACTGTATAAATATAGCTCTGTAGGAACTTCAAAAATAGCTTCAAACGTTTCAAATTATGACCTATGTCAGTAGACTAACTGTAGCAGTCGATTACTATAGGTTAATGGGAAATATCCAGTTTATTAGCTAAGACTGGTATAAGTGATACATGGTTTTGTGGAGGAAATACTCCTCTGCTCCTCAGGTAGGGGAACATGATAAAAGTCATACAAGTTAACCTTTTCCAAAGTATGATCTGCTAATTTCCATTGTGAATCAAATTTAAACATAGTCCTTTTCAGTGATTCAATTTAAACAAACCAAAAATTGCATAATATTAATAATTAAAAAATATTTATTAATAAAAATACAGGTATGGGTTTATTATTTTTTTACTTAAGATCTGACGATCCGAAATAAAGAAAGGTCCCAGTCAAAAAACGTGACTTAGAATTCAAGTTGCAAAAACGGAATTTTCAAAATTGATTAAGACCAAAAAAAATTTAAAAATAGAATTGACATTTAAAGCTGCTGAATTCATGTCGAAGTCAACAGAAGTTTTAAACCTATTTTTCAATTTGAGTTTTCAACACTAATTCAACATTTTGTCAGGCTCATTCAAAATTGGGTAGAATTTTTACATTTTTAAGCAAAGTTGAAGTTCTTTCATAAATAAATTCATGTTCAAGATTTTGCCTTTTTTTTGAATTTGAAAAAAACCTCAAAAATTCAAATTTTGAAAAGTTCGCCTCCATGTATTAAATAATGGCATCAATTTTAGAATCTTTATCCCACTATTTCTTTGTGCGGCTCATTTCCATGTCAATGATATACTATGTCAGCAACAGCAGTAATTTTAATCTCTGATTGCTCGTATTCTCCAGGTTTCTTTTCCTGTTTCAGAGAGAGTTAACTCTTTAAGGGCAGAGACACACGCTCAGATTCGGGGAGAATAGTCGCCCGACGATAATTCACCTTTTCTTCGGGGCGACTAATCTCCCCCAACTACCTCCCGCTGGCTAGAATGTAAATTGGCGGTGGGATCGCTCTCGGAACTCTTCGTTTTTCGAAGTCGCCCGAAGTTTACTCATGCGACAAAAGCGGAAAGAGAAGAGCACCGATTGCCATCCCGCCAGCGATTTACAATTTAGCCAGCGGGAGGCAGTTCGGGGAGATTAATCGCCCTGAAGAAGAGGAGATTTGTCACTGATCTCCCCGAATCTGAGCGTGTGTCTCAATAACAGCAGTACTTTTAATCTCTGATTGTTTTTTTTTTTGTTTTAAAAAGTTTTATTGGGTTTAATCTCTGATTGTTCGTATTCTTCAGGTTTCTTTTCCTGTTTCCAAGAGAGTTAACACTTGAAGGACATGCTCAGATTCGGGGAGATTAGTCACCCGACAATAAATCGCCTCTTCTTCGGGCGACCATTCTCCGCCAACTGCCTCCCCCTGGCTAGAATGTAAATCGCCAGCGGGATGGCACTTGGAACTCTTCGTTCCTCGCTTCCTCGTGCGCCAACTTCGGGCGTCTTCGGAAAACCAATCGCATTCCACCGGCAATTTATACTGTATTCTTTCTAGCGGGAGGCAGTTTGGGGAGATTAGTTGCCCCGAAGAAGAGTAGATTTGTCGCTGAATCGGAGTGTGTTTCTCTGCCATAAGAATAAAAACTGATGCATGCAAGAATTTCCCCCCTCCTGTTTAAAGTTCTCTAAAATGACTTTATTTGATTAAAAGATTAAAATATATTCCAGTTTTCCAATAAGGAGTGAATTCTTACATAAAAACAGTTCACAAATAAAATGTTCATTTTGTAAAATATAATTAATTTTTTAATTAATTCTCTAATTTAATATTTTTAAAATATTTTGTGTGTATAAAGGTCTGCAGCCATGAAAATACAGTACAAGTTTTCCCATGCAGATTCAGAGCTTAGGCCGCTCTAGGCAATAATATCTGGTGCTATTATGTTATTTGGGCACCTAATAATTATTTTTTTTAATAGCCGTAAAAGAAATGCAGACTTATTGCCGAAGATGGAGGTGTGAACTCTGCTCCCCTTACGGAACATTTCATTTATTCAGTAGAAATAATAATTAATAGGCATCTCTCCCACACACCCAATGATTTCCACCGCAGGTGGGTCGGGGTGTTTGAACTCTTTTTTATTTTATGTTGTTTTTAACAAAATGAGTCACAATTGCAAGTTTATAATAACGGCGACTGTAACTGCAGGGAACATTGATAATTATGCTCTGCTTGAAGGAAAACCGTTTCTAATATTCATAGATCATAGCTGCCAGTGGCTTCTAATTTCCAAGGACAGTCCGTCAATTTGACTTTGTCTCTGGAAATGTCCCTGGTTTATCAATATGACCAACTTCATGGAAGTATATCAATGACAATGTAAAGACCAATAAACACAAAGAAATTGTGAGTTGACCTTTTGTCTTGACGGGTGCTAAAAGTGTTAGTTCCACAGGGGACATCTGATTATGGTATGATGAGCAGGAACATACATGCTGTATCTAATGGCTTCCCAGATTCAAACATTTATGGTAGATACTGGAGCTTTGTTTGTGGCAGTCACCAATATTTAAAGTAACATTGTTACTTTTCACCATGTAAATCTAATTACTGAATGGTTTGATGAGCAGGAATATGTGTGATAAGTCTAATGCAGGGGTCCCCAACTTTTTTTTTTTACCCTTGAGCCACATTCAAATGTAAAAAAGTTTGGGGAGCAACACAAGAATGAAAAAAGTCCCAGGGGATGCCAAATAAGTGCTGTGATTGGCTATTTGAAAGCCCCTATGTTGGCTGGCATCCCACCGGAGTCTCTCTTTGGTTTTTATGCCACCAAAACTTGCCTCCAAGCAAGAAATTCGAAAATAAGCACCTACTTTGAGGCCACTGGGAGCAACATCTGAGGGGTTTCAGAGCAACTTGTTGCTCACGAGCCACTGGTTGGGGACCACTGGTCTAATGACTGCCCAGATTCAAATCAGTTGAACATGTATGGTAGATTTTGGAGCTTTGACTGTGGCAGTATTCTTTCTCCCCATGAACAAAACATGATCTGATCTGGAATTGCTCATGGAAGAATGATGAATCTCTCCAAGAGTCCAGGAACATGTACAAGTTAGGCACATTAAAGATGCTTTTTGTAGCTTTTTGGAGTTCAAAGGCAAGTGAGGACCCTTTACAATGATATATTGACATATTTGACGTTAAAATTGTTTTCATTTTAAAATGAAACCCTTTCGCTTTTTAGTTCGCATTACATACCTGTGTCAGACTGTAATGTGCCTTCATCTATTGTCTTTAAAGCTTTGAGGTTAGGCTCAGGCATGGAGCAAGGACACAAAAAGCTGAAGTACGAATGAGACTTCTGCCGACTGAGCCTTTGACCCATCACCGTGCCAGAAGTCATAGCTTCAGCCGCAAAGTTAGAACTAGGCATAGACAAGAAAATAATGGTAGACCGGAGAGTAAGATGGGTATTGTATGGGCCTGGGGTTTGTAAAAGTTAAGGTATCCTCTGGAGGGCTATAGAATGGACATCTCTAAAGTATTTATTACATTCTGTTAAGCTCTGCCACGTCTGGGGTTCACCTTCTGAGATTGTCCTACCTGAGAGAAGACCACTGGAAGGTTTAACATGTATTAAACTTTGAAATATTATTTCTAGAAAACAGTTGAAAATCATTCAAGTATCAAATGGAAATTTCAAGAGGAGGGTAGTTAAAATTCAAAAGCTTGGCCACTCGAAAAATATTTATTGGTAAATTTCGACAGCTTTTCAGAGCGAATGTTCCTTCCATAAACCTTTCTAACACTTCAGGAAATCTTTCGGTAGGATATAATGGTTCATGTCAGCAGCTTTTTGTGAGTTTTTACCAAATAGTGGTGTAAAGGGAATAAAATGCACTGTAAATAGAAAAAAACATTTTCAATGTTCAATATAAATTTTAATAAACAGGACAAAGTGGAGGAAAATTAGGAAAATGCAATTTAACAGGCCCGGTATGTGCTTTTTTGCTTTAATTAATATTTTTAGGCGCCAAGTGGCCTCCAAGATGCAAAACAAATATCCTTTGTGTCCTTCTCATTAAGCCCTGATGATTGTTAACAAACTGCTACAAATTATTCTATGTGCCGTTCCTAATAGACCTCCCTATGAACTAACACAGGGCGACAATTTAGATTTTGAACAACCAAGACCGGTTTCTTAGGGAGGTGATTGCTATCGGGTTCTACATCTCAGTTTCTGTTTTCTGTGATTAGTTCTTTTTCTTTCAGTTCGGGGGTTACAGGTTTTACATTTCTCATAGGTGGGTCTCTTGTGGGATCCTTTCATTAACATGAAGTGAGAGGTAACGTGACCCAAAATAAACATATAAACTGTCTCAAAATGCAGAGGGGGTCTTTGAGTCCAGCTTATGGAGCTGAGATTTTGGCACAGCAAACAATTGGAGGTAACTAGAAACCTGGCACAAATCTACCTGCCACACAATCTTTAATGTCTTAAGGGCCAGTTATCAAGAATGTAAAGCATGCTACATTCCTGCTTCATTTTTAAAATAAATGAATTTATTAAATAAAAGTGTGACTGATTTGTTTTATGGCAGGTATTCTAGACGTACACTCAAGATAACTGAGCAGGTCCAAGAACTATAGGAATGTGTTTTACAGTTATGTATAACTTGTCTCTGCCCTTTATATTCATTGCATATTATCAGCCTTAGCTAATGTTTTTCCCCAGCGTATGCCTTTGTGACTATCAAACAATAGAACTCAGCGTGGGTTCCAATTTTTTTTTTTTAACTAGACAGCATACCCTGGTGCATCCTAGAAGACTGTTCTCCAAAAGTTCTGACCTGATAAGATGTGAAAGTAACATGCGCACATAAAAAGAAGAGGGTTCAGACTAGTTTAAATTCCTTAATCGACATTTTATTTTGACTTGTGTGTTACTGCTGAACTTGATTACTGAAAGCGAGAATAAGTATTAATGGATTATTAGGCAAAAGGGACACTGTAGGGAAGAGACAAAAAAATGTAGTTAACAGGTTTACATATATATAGAAACATTGGGGTAACAGTCACCCTGCTATAGTTCCAGGGGTACCCAGGGTACAAATAAGCACTCACCCCAAATCTCCCCCTAACTGGCCTTCAGACTGGGCCCCCTTAGCTCATAACAAGGTTACAGATATATAGAAACATTGGGGTAACAGTCACCCTGCTATAGTTCCAGGGGTACCCAGGGCACAAATAAACACTCACCCCAAATCTCCCCCTAACTGGCCTTCAGACTGGGCCCCCTTAGCTCATAACAAGGTTACAGATATATAGAAACATTGGGGTAACAGTCACCCTGCTATAGTTCCAGGGGTACCCAGGGCACAAATAAGCACTCACCCCAAATGTCCTAATGCATAAAAATGTATATTTAGGAGTGCTCATATTCCAATACAAACTACAATAATATGCTGCATGGCTTTCTCACGTTTTCTCTTGTTGGTGTAGCCTTATAATCATTATTATGCTCTGACTGATTTCTTATCTTGCTTTTTAAATGTCGTTTTTTGCTAATCACTCAATTCTGCTTGTAAATATTCTAATGTCCCAAATAGTTGGCTTAGCCTTCAGAATTTTCTAATGTTTTATCTTGTCACAGGCTGCCATAGCCTTCCCGAAGATGCCAATGCCACGACTGGTTATTTATTGACTAGACCTTTCAATCATTGTATTTCTCTAGCTCAGTGCTGCCCAGCTGGAGAATTGTGGTCTGGATATGGTCCTCCAAGTGATTTTTGCGGTCTCTGTCATGTCCAAGATCTCCATAGACCTATGACATCATTGTTTTGTAATAAATCATCCCCCCAACGTGTGAAATAATGGTTACTTAGCCCACAACATTGAACAAGTCTTCCCTATCTCATCACAGTCTACTTTAGCCTCGTGATTATTGAAAAATATGTAGTAAGTGTATGTTGTGTAAGGCCTCAGATATTGCCCTTTAGATATTGTCAGCTAATGCTGGCCTTGGAACCCAAATTAGGGCATCGGTTTTGAGAAGAAGGGGTTAGAATAAAAGATCCTTGTAGGTTCCTGTAGGCTCCAAGGAGAACCAAGCAAGATCCTTTTCTCTCACTCATGGCTACTTATCTAATAAATGATCTGCTGAGCTCAATAGAAGCAGCTTCATTAGGAATATCTTGTACATTCAGCAGTCTATGGTGGCATTGCTTGTTCCCTCTTACCCTCTCTCTCTCTCATTCTCTTTTCGTCTTTTCCATTGCATTCAATCAAGACAGAAAGCAGACAATGGGAAATTGAGAGGAAGCGGCAAGGTCATCGAACACTTATGGAAGGCCACCCCGGCACTCACAAAGCAAGTGTCAGCTGCCTGTCATCGCTCATTGATAGGGGAGGGTGGTGTCCTGTTAGGTCACATGCGGAGGCTTTTCCAGGGAAGAATAAACCACTAAACTGTGAAAGCGGACGTCACGCCAGGTCTCTCCGGTCAACTGGCCTAACATGGAAGTTGGTGTAAGATGATTTCAGAGGTCAGCGTGGCCACCTTATGTCTGTCACAAGCCCCCACCAATGCAGCATCTTTTCACTTGCTGTGATTTTCTTTTTTTTTTTCACCCAAATAGCTCTACAGGTGCCGACTTAATCAAGTCCGTATCTTAAATCCCCAAATCCTCTCCATTTCAGACAAGTGATTGCATGAAATCATCATTAGAGACATCTGGCAATTCTCTCTGTCTTTTCTCTGTCATTTGTCTCTAATATAATAGAGATGGAACATCTGCTTCTGACAACATTTTCAGGGTGGGGGTAGCTCTGGAAATAATATTTTTTAAAAGTCTTGTCTGTTGATCTTCCATTAACGCTTTCATGTTGCCAATATAAGCAGAAATGCCTTCCTACTGCCTACATGAATTTGATTGATGATTGACAGATAGATAAATACATAGACAGACTTGTAATATCTAAGCCCCCCTTTGAGTTCTAACATTTGTTCATGCCTCAGTTAGTACTGTATATAACTAGTGTAACTAGTTATGGGGGCAGAGTTACTAAAGAGTGAAGTGGCCAACGCTAGCAACTTTTCACCGGCGTTGCCACTCACAGGAACATCACCAATTTACTAACAGGCGCAGGCGCCAATTCGCTAGCGATAAAGACCATAGATGGTGATTATTCGCATTCGATCGCCAGGTGACTTTTCTCTTTGTCGAACGGACGTTACTCTGCAAATTCACTTGAATGCGGAATTTTCTGAACGTTACCTCTTTCGCCAGAGTTGACTTTGCCACCTCAGACCAGGCGAAGTGCTCAAAAGAAGTTAAATCTTCCTCAATCTTCTGTCACTTACATCATATCCTTTGAGACGAAAGTGCATCAAAGTTCAAAAAACGCTGGTGTTTTTTTCCTTTTTTCAGCGTGATAGCCTGCAGAAGTCCTGACAAACTTTTTTGGGGAACAGTTTTTTCCAGACATTTTCCTAACATTCATTTTACAGTGGGCTCATGTGTAGGGCATTACATTAACTCTCTTGTCTTTATTAAGGTTCCTTGGACATTTCTAATATAAACGTGTAACTTAAACCATTTGCAGCAACATTTATAATAAAGACGTCCATATAACTTCCCACCGTATGCAAATTGACCTAAGCGCAAGATCACTAGCGAAGTTTCAGTAGGTACAAATGAACGCTAGCGCATCTTCGCTATGAAATGCTCGCACGGCCAAAGTAACGCTAGCGAAAAGTCGCCAACGTTTGACACCCGGGACAAAACTTAGAATTTTAGTGAATTAGCGTATTCGTAGCATATTTGCATCTGGGTGCGGAGCTAATGCTCGGGAAAATTCGCCCATTAGCGAATCTTCCCCATGAGGTTAGTGTGAGTTGATAAACCTAGGAATCATCTGCATATGCTTATGAGGAAGTGGCTTCTGTCCACGAAACGCATCAAGCATCAAGCATTAGTTTGTTGTGTGCTCCATTCATGCTTTCTAAAATGTTCTTAATAAAGCAATGGTTTTAACACTGTTCATGCTCCATGATTGAGGATTTTCTTGCAAGGAACCATATACAGCAGGGGTCCCCAACCTTTTTTACCCGTGAGCCACATTCAAAAATAAAAGTAGTTAGAGCAACACAGGCATGCAAAACGTTCCTGGGGTGCCAAAAAAGGGATGTTATTGACTATTTGGTGGCCCTTATGTGGACTGGCAGCCTACAGGAGGCTCTATATAGCAGTACACCTGGTTTTTATACAACCAAAACTTGCCTCCAAGCCAGGAATTCCAAACTAGGCACCTGCTTTGAGGCCACTGGGAGCAACATCCAAGGCATTGGAGAGCAACATGTTACGAGCTACTGGTTGGGGATCACTGATGTACAGTATGGCAATTGTTCCCAAACTGTTGGGTTGGCGGCATCAGACTGAAGGACAATTAGGATGAACTTTGAGCAGAATTTTGCTCTTCAAGATACTTAGCATGAAGGTCACATGGAGTGGGAATTTGGGACAATGCGTATTTGCCGTTGAAACTGGCTAAATTGATAATACAATTTTAATTAATAACATTTTAATTAATATCTATATTCGTATGATTTAAGTAGGCTGTTACCAGTGATTTAATCTCCCTGAAGGACTTGAACCAATAAAGTCCAGCAACCTCTGATCTAGGATATTGGTCATTGGTCTAACCTGACCCCCTGCCACCTTCACCCACAGGAAAATCCTGCTACTCTTACCCTAGAGCCCCCCAGTTCCCCCTTCCCCAGCACAAGTTCTGCTCCCTACTTGATATGCCACTGGTATTGTGGCAAACAATTGAGTGCCTAATGAGTGCTAAGGGATGCAACTACGGAGCTCCTTCTAGGAATATAAATACAGATATAACGGGCATCTTATACAGGTATGGGATCCATTGTCCAGAACTCATTATCCACAAAGCTCTGAATTACAGGAAGGCCATCAAGTAATTAAAAATGTTTTTAAATGATTTCCCTCGGTAATGAGAAAACAATAACTTGCAATGGATCCTAACTAAGACATAATTAATCCTTATTGGAGACAAAACAATCCTATTGGGTTTAATTAATGTTTAAATAATTTTTTTTAGTAGACTTAAAGTATGAAGATCAAAATTACGCAAAGATCCCTTATCGGGAAAACCAGAAAACCTTCTGGATACCAGGTCCAATACCTGTACAACAGAACAATAAGTGCATGGACACAAGGGCCTTTTCACAGTCACTTTCACCCTGGTGGTGGTGGTGGTGGGGGTGGGTAACATATTGCCCACAATATTATTTAGCAAGCCTGGGCCTGATGAAATCATGAATACATGGCATGGATAAAACGATACCACAATTTGCAACTTTACTTCTTGGAACTGGACTGGTTGGTTGCCTGCAGCCCTTTTTATAGTCCAAATACCTTTTAGTTCAATTTCCATCACCGTTATTAAGGACCATCTTAAAAGGGTGTTCATAAATTGTAGCAGAGGTGCACCTAATGGGTTTATGGCCTGTGCTCCGAGACGCTTGAGTGAAATGTGTCTGATAAAAAGGTGTGTTTGGCTTTCCACCCAATGCATTTGTCAGCGTTCCAAGGGCCGTTTCCTGCATCGTGGGCAATAGGAATATCAAATGGGCAGAAGGTTTGGAGGTTGAAGTTTTCATCATCATATATTTCCACTGCACATTATGAGCAAAATTTTTTTTTTTTTAAAGGGTCCAACTCCCGAATACAGTCACGCTCAATAGGACTGGGGCTGGATTATTTCCTTCACTTTTTGGAAACCATTGTTCTTGCTGCTCTTCCTCATGTTTCCTGCTTATCTTCACCCTCCTGTATCTGTTATTAAGTGCATCTGAATTATGGGCTCCCGAAGCACCTGCCAGGACTCAATTGCATATTAATGGCCTGAGTATAATGGCTTATATAGCGCACTGACTGGCACGCTAGGTTAATGAAATGATCTTCTATTGATCCTTTTGTCTGCTCTCATTAAAGGAATGATAAAATAGTCGTAGAGACTATAGAGGTGGGATGGCTTATGGAGAAATGCACAGACTCAGAGGGTTTAAAGCACAAACCATAGAACTAATTTACAAATGCAACAGCGATCGAAAAATTTGTGAAATAGCAAAAATTTAGCAAATTGAACTCACTAGGCGTTTTTATGCGCAACAATTTTTATGCTCGCTACAATTTGTCTCACTCTAAATGCATTAAAGTCAATGGGCGTTTTTTCTTATGGCGACTTTTTGTTGTACTAATGTAGTGATCCCCAACCAGTAGCTCGCGAGCAACAAGTTGCTCACCAAACCCTTGGATGTTGCTCTCAAAGCAGGTGCTTGTTTTTGAATTCCGTTCTTGGAAGCAAGTTTTAATTGCATAAAAACTAAGTATACTGCCAAACAGAGCCTCCTATAGGCTGCCAGTCCACAAAGGGGCTACCAAATAGCCAATCACAGCCCTTATTTGGCACCCCAGGACCTTTCTTCATGCTTGTGTTGCTCCCCAACTCTTTTTACATTTGAATGTGGCTCATGGGTAAAAAAGGTTGGGGACCCCGTCCTAATGCATTAAAGTCAAACGGGGTTTTTTCTTATGGCGACTTTTTGTTAGGGTGGTGGCACACATGAAGATTCGTGAGAGATTAGTTGCCCAGCGACAAATCTCCACTTCTTTGGGTGACTAATCTCCCCAAATGTGGGCGAGATGGCATACATTTCCGAAGTCGCCCAAAGTTGCCTCACAAGGAAACTTTGGACGAACGGAAATTCAAAACGATTCATATGCCATCCCGCCGGTGATTTGTATTCTTGCCAGCGGGAATCCATTTTGGGGAGATTAGTCGCCTGAAGAAGAGAATATTTGTCGCTGGGCGGCTAGTCTCTCCCGAATCTTCACATGTGCCACCAACCTTAAAGTCAATGGGTGTTTTTTTTTCATGGTGACTTTTTTGTTCTAATGCATTAAAGGTAATGGGCTTTTTTCTTATGCGCTTTTTTTCTTGCCGAATGTTTCCAGTTCACACATGGCGAAATACGGAATTTCGCTGTGAATCCCTGGCTGCAGAATAAATTCACTCATCACTCAGGACGTAGGCAAATTTTCAGGGGCTGCTGCTGCCTGATGCCGCTCTTGCACTTCTGACTTGTAGCGTCGGAGCGGGTCAAGGAGGGGCAGCATTGATTGTAAGACGCTCTCATACCTCCCGTGTGCAGGTGCGTCTCTCTGTGTACAGGCATGCACTTCCAGACACCAGCGCCTGTTTGACGCGTCACAACGCCAAGCATCATGACGTCATGAAGAGGTGCCAAATTCGAATCTTGGCATCACAACATCCTTAAAAGCCCAGTCCTCAATTTTTTGAGTGCCCAAGCTGGTTCCAGTTTTACTGTTCCTGCCGAAGCCGCCTGCCTTGAACCCTTCACTTCCCTAACCCTTCGTACGCAATTCCTTGTTGGATCTGCAGCAGAAAGCCTGGGGCCCCAAAAGGGCGTCGATGAACACCGGAACCCACAGAGTCCACTGATAACGTGGTCGTTACAGCGCTATTGTGCTCGCTGCAGTAGAAGAGCCGAATTTCAGTTGTAAAAAATGGAAATACGTCTCTTAAAGTTACTTTTTGCTGCCTCTGGTAACTGGCCAATCCGTGCCACCCGAGGCAAGATTCTCAACTTGCCTCATGGCCAGGGGCGCTTTGCAGCCCCCCACTAGGTACCGCTACTGGTAGTTAGGCTCTCTGCACTAGCAAACTGGCCCTCTCTGCTGCCCTCATGGACCCCCCTGGATCCCCTCAGGCACAAAAAGGTAAGTGCACGGGGGAGGGGCGGCAGCGACTGCTGCTGCCTCAGGTGGCGGAGGGGCCAGGATTGCCCACGCTCATGGCCGGAGGGGCCCTGGAAGGGAACTACGAGCAGCCATAGAGAAGAGGTACTTGCTGGGCACCCCTTCAGCTTTGCACCCTTGGCACAAGCTTCTTCTGCCTGCTATAGTTCTGACCCTGGGGAGCCGCATATCTAGTGCAGACATTACGCTCTCTGTGCGAAAAGATCAGAATTTCCAGTTTAATAACCACCCCTGGTAAATTTTGGGGAATTGCTGCCTACGGCAAGGATCTGACCTTGTTTTATGGCAAAAATGCCCCTCAGTGCAGGACCGGGTGCAAAGTGCAAAAAATGTCCAAAGTCAGCCATGTTTTTTAAACTTTGCAGATAACTGCAGGTCTTGGCTTTGGCTTGAACGTTCAGAGACCTGTGTTCCCCTGATGAATACAGAATTGCCTGCATTTGGCAGCGGTGTACTCATGAAAGCCATGTACTTACCATCTTCCCTATAGGTTTTTTTTATCTCTTTTGTGAAGCTTAGTTCTCTAGCACTTGTGTCGGGCCTCTATATATGTCCCCCAGCATTGTGATGTTTTATAAGTCCTTTAGAATAAATAAATCAATATCAGGTTTATTCTACTATAATATTAAGTTCTGAACTAGTCTCAATAGTCTTGGTGGGTGGTAGTAGGGTTTCTGTTTCTGACTATGTATATTACGATCTCAGTGTTCTGGCATTTCCAACCATCCCCCCCCCTTATCCTGAATACATTGATAATAAGAAATGATGACTATAAATATAACAGACAGATAAAAGCAAACACAAAATTCTTTCTTATGTAGTATAATATTGTACTGTATAACGTGCTATAGAAATGATTAAAAAATATATACGTATGCAGTATATTTCGGTGCTGTGTTCAGCAATTATTATCATCTTTAATTGGCCTTTGGTCAATGTGCCCAAGTGTAAATATTATGCAGGATCTATAGGGATCATATTGATTATATATTTCCAAGGAACATATTGCTAAGAGACAGAGGTCCAGCTGGTCACCACCCTGGCTGCTGAGCTGAGAAGCTTACACTAGTTCCATTCCCGTGACAGCACCCGATGACCTTAGGCAAGTCATATTGTCTCTAAATTAGAGTGCACAGGCTGCGAATTGTGGACTACGAAACCAACAGCATTAGAAGGGAATACAAATGCCTCTCCAACTAAAACCAGCTGAACTCAACACGGCTCCCTTTTAAAACCATTGATGAATAGGATATCAGTAAACACAGAGATCAGCAATAAAATAGTCAATTCTAGTTCTGCAGCCAAATAGGCAATCATTTTTGTTCTTAGTTGGAGAGATACAGAAGGCAAATAGACGAGGCTCGTCTACAAGGAAAGTGTTTGTTGAAAGTTGATTTAGATATTTATTGGAACACGAAATGATCAATAGAAATGGGAGAGCAAGTGCAATAGCTTAAAGGAAAACTATACCCCCCGAACAATGTAGGTCTCTATTAAAAGATATTGAGTAAAACAGCTCATGTGTAAAACCCTGCCTCATGTAAATGAACCATTATCATAATAATATACTTTTTTAGTAGTATGTGCCATTGGGTAATCATAAATAGAAAATTGCCATTTTAAAAAATAAGGGCCGCCCCCTGAGATCGTACGATTCACTGTGCACACATACAAACCACATGTAAGGTCACATGAGCCAATTAACAGACAGAGTTGTGCCTTTTGCTTCCTCACTTCTTCCTGTTACAGATAGGGGCAGATTCACTAAGGGTCGAATTTCGAAGTTAAAAATACTTCGAAATTCGACCCTCGAATTGAAATCCTTCGACTTCGAATATCGAAGTCGAAGGATTTAGCGCTAAACGTTCGATTGAACGATCGATGGATTTTTCGTTCGATCGAACGATTAAATCCTTCGAATCGAACGATTCGAAGGATTTTAATCAAACGATCGAAGGAAAATCCTTCGATCAAAAAAAGCTTAGCAAGCCTATGGGGACCTTCCCCATAGGCTAACATTGACTTCGGTAGGTTTTATCTGCCGAACTAGGGGGTCGAAGTTTTTCTTAAAGAGACAGTACTTTGACTATCGAATGGTCGAATAGTCGAAAGATTTTTAGTTCGAATCGTTCGATTTCGTTCGATTTAGTTCGAATTCGAACGAATTTAACCAATTTGATGGTCGAAGTACCCAAAAAAAACTTCGAAATTCGAAGTTTTTTTCTTTCAAATTCTTCACTCGAAGTTAGTGAATCTGCCCCCTAGTGTTGTAGTATTTCTGGTCAGGTGATCTCTGAGGCAGCACAGATAGAGTCACGAAATGGTGGTTCAAGGCAAGAGATGTAAAAGGGCAATATTTATGTAAATATATATTCCAGTTTGGTAAGATTCTTTAATATGTCATTCAATTTGATATAAACTGTTGCTTAAGTATTCATTTTGGGGGTATAGTTTTCCTTTAAGCCCGAACTAGACTAACTAAACACAAGTTCTGGGTGGCGATGCATGTGTAAGATCCGGTATCTAGAAACCTGTTATCCAGAAAGCTCCAAAATATGCTTTATTTATGTCATTCTAATGAGACAGGACCTTCTACTTGATCATATCATTTTAACTAAGCTAAATCAACACTAATAGGAAAAAAAAGAGGTAATATAAGCTCACATTATCCTTCTTAGGCATTCAGTATATTCACATTCTTGCCATTTAAAGACCCTGTAGATTCAGTTCTAAATTGGTCCTTGCCTGGCCATAGTTTCCTTGTATCAGGAAAGCCTCTGGGATAGGAAAAAGTCATCGCCGACCACTCTCTTCTGTTGTGTGTGTTTTTAAGTCTGCTCTTGTCTTAAAGAGAGGAGATTAAAGCCCCTTAAGTCTCCAAGGCAGTAAAAAGGTATCTAAGCCCCCGATCAGCTGGGAAATGGATCCCAAATCAATGCCTTCTGTGGGTATAAAAGGAATTCTCCCATAGGTATTAATAAGCTTAATTCCTGTTGATCCAACAGCATGCCTGGGGAATCTGAGTAGTGTTCCGGGGCTTTACCTTCTGTCCGTGCTCACCCCACGCCTATCATTTTCCATTTCCATTTAAGCCCCTACGCCTTCCAGGGAAGGAATTCCGCTGACCACACTGTCATTAGTAAGGCTTGTGTTTAAAGGCTTAATTACTTGCTTTATGTTGCATTTATCTACACAAACGTTCTGCTCTTGCCATAGCCCAGGCGTGTCCCCTTTAAGGACATTAACCTGCAATATGTATTTGTTTTGTTTATCAAATGATATTCCTTCTCTGTGTTTTTGCATTCACATGTGTGGGAGCTGATTACTTGTCCTGGTTTAGTATTTCTTCATTTAAATCTCCTAATTGCTATAAGCACAATAACTCTACTCTGTTGGCTTTAGGTGAATACCTTATATGACATACTTTTGCTATAGCAACTGGCTTGGGGTTGTCTTAAGTGGTTGTGGGGTTAGGGCTTCTGTATTTTTTTTATCAGAAAACCATTAGACACTAAAGCAATATGTACTGGCATCTATACTGCATTATACAGTAAAAGCACTGGGTAATGGCATCTGTAGTGGATTATAGTGAAAGTGGATCAAGACATTAGTAGAGATGGGCGAATAAACTCGACTGGCACGAATTCATAAGGAATTTCTGCGTTTCAGCACCGGCGAATAGATTCTCAAATCTCCCGAGAAAATTCGCCGCCAACAATTCGCCGGCGTCAATTTCCAATTTTTCACAATTTTTTTGGTGAAAATATCCGGTTTTCACGATTTCTCTAAAAACTTTGAATTTCACGTTTTTTTTTCGAATTTCCAGATTTTTCCGTGAATTTTTCACCCTTTCGCCAAACAAAATTCGCAAATTTTTCTGCAAAGCAAAACAGGAGAAATTCGCCCATCGCTAGACATTATCATCTATAGCACATTATACAGTAAGAGCAATGGGTACCGACATCAATAGTGCACTACCCAATGAGAGTAATGGGTGCTGGATTCTATAGAGCATTATACAGTGAGAGCCATGGCTACGGGCATCAATAGCAATTTTACAGTGACAGTGTACAGTGAGAGCAATGGATACTGGCTGTACATTACATTATACACAGATAACAATGGGTACTGGCATATATAGTGCATTTTCCAGTGAGGGCATTGGGTACTGGCATTTTTCATGTATTATACAATGAGAGCAATGAGTTCTGGCATCTGTAGTGCATTATACTCTAAGAGCAATAAGTACTGGAATTTGAAGAACATCATACAGTGAGAGAACTAGGTATTGGCATCTATAGTGCACTATACAGTAAAATAATTACATAGTTACATAGTTACATAGTTAAATTGGGTTGAAAAAAGACAAAGTCCATCAAGTTCAACCCCTCCAAATGAAAACCCAGCCCCATACACACACCCCTCCCTACTTTTAATTAAATTCTATATACCCATACCTATACTAACTATAGAGCTTAGTATCACAATAGCCTTTGTATTATGTCTGTCCAAAAAAACATCCATAGTGCATTGAGCAATGAGAGCAGAAGTCAGGGAAAAATACAAGTATAAAAACACCCTATGCAGTATGATCAACAAGTAAAGGCAATGCGTACCGGCATCTATAGTACATTACAGAGTGAGAGCAATGGGTGCTGGTCTCTATAGTGCATTACCCAGTGAAAGCAATGGGAACTGGCATTTATAGTGCATTATAAAGTTAGACCAATGGGTACTGGCATATGTAGTGCATTATCCAATGAGAACATTGGGAGGTGGCATCTATAGCATATTATACAATGAGATCAATGGGTATTGCCATCTGTAGTGCATTATACAGTGAGAGCAATATGTACTGGCATTTGTAGAGCATTGTACAGCAAGAGAAATGGGTATTGGCATCTATATTGCATTATACAGTGAAACCATTGGGTACGGGCACCTATAGCGCATTATGCAATGAGGGTGCTATCAACTTTAGTACATTAGACAGTGAGATAACTGGAGGCTGGCATCTTTAGTACATTATACAGGGGAGAGTTAAGTTGACCATAGTGAATTATGCAGAACGATCTATATCTTCTGCTATTCAAAGTCTCATTGCAGCCAGACTGAAAAAGGTTCTTGCTATTTCTGTATCTCGGATGATGCCTTGTCCTGCTTGGTGGCTTAGGATGGGAATTGGAGCTTCTCTATCAGCTGTGTCCAATCACAGGGCAGTGACATGCCAGCCAACCTTGTGATAACAAAGAAAGAAAAATGGAACATTTTTGGTAGTTCTGGATGGATAGGAGCCCTCGGTGGGTTCCATGTAAAACTGATTCAGCTGTCTGTGGCTGCTGGGAGTTATTCTTCAACAAAAAGTGAGGGCCACAGGTTGGTCAACTTCTTCTTGCCCTTCATGTTCTACTATATCTGCTGCTACACCTGTTGTATCGACAAACGCTTTCTGTGGAAGCGACATTGGGGGAAATTCACTAAGATTCGTAGTTGTGCCAGCGTCCGCTTTGCTGCACTTCGCCAGGCGAATTTTTGCCAGCGCTACGCAAATTCACTAAAATCCGAAGTTGCGCTCAGGGGAAACAAAAGGTTGCGAAGTTGCACTAGCGTTAATTCACCATCACCAAGCAAAGCAAAGTTACGCTAGCGATGCTTCATTTGCATACGGCACCAAATTGAATTTACAATGGAAGTATTATTAGCATCACTACACAAGCCTGGGAAACCTTCAAAACAGCAAATAAAATGTTTATTTTGCCCTACACGTGTGCCCACTGAATAGTTAAGGTGCCATGAGTTAGGAAATGTAGGGGGGAAGGAGGGGAGCCCCAAAAAAATCGATCTTTTTCAGCCTATCACCCATAAAAAAAGAAAAAACGCCAGCGTTTTTTGGGACTTAGAAAAAATTTCAACTTTTTTTGAAGCAATCCCTATCTACTCTATTGCACTTCGCCTGGTCTGAGGTGGCGAAGGAAGTCTGGCGTAAAAGGTAGCGTTCAGAATAATTCGGGCGTCAGTGAATTTGCGTAGTTACGTCCATTGCGCAAATTCGCTAGGCGTAAGGGTGCTAAGTAACACTAGCGAATTTACGCCAGTGTCCGTTAGTGAATCGGTGAATTAACGCTAGCGTTAGGCATTTCGTCCTTTAGTGAATTTGCTCCATTGCACCTAGTGATGTCCTGTTTCAATTCGCCGGAAAATTCGTGAAATGGCGACAAAAATTGCGAAATGGTAAAAAATTTGTGAAACGAATGGGCATCAAAATAATTTTGACGCTCAACATTTTTGACGTGAACAACAATTTATATATATAGTCAATGGACATCCAAATAATTTTATACGCACAACTATTTTGTCCAAATGCATTAAAGTCAATGGACGTCCGAATAATTTTGATGCGCGACAATTTTTATGAGCGTGCCAGTTTTGACACAAGACAAAATCTTTTTGTCAGGGGGAATTTTCGCGGAAAAATGTACTAGTGGCGAAACGCAGAAATTCGCTGCGAATCCATGCCTGCCGAATAAATTCGCCCATCACTAATTACAGCGATGGTGGAATGCTGGGGCCCATATATTCCTAATCCATTTCTTTTTCTGATCTATGTCATTCCCTCTCTCCATCTAGTACTTCCCCCTCCTCACAAATGTTTACCTTAGCGGCTGCCCTGTTTATTATTCACGGTAATTTTTTTTTGTTTTTTATCAGAGTTTAAGTAAGGAAAGAAAATAAAAAAAAGCCGGCTGTCTGATTGTTCTATTGTGTATCGTTACATGTACGAGACCCCAACGCTGAATTTTGTAACCCCTCCTCCCATCAGCTTGCGGCACATTCTTATTATTCTTCTTGTCAATTAGATTTTTACCAAGTCTTCATATATTTTTTTTTTCTCCAGTGGGCATTTTGCGCTCTGAATGGAGGTGCTTACTATGCAATTATCTAAGACAGAATGGCATTTGGAGGAAAAAAAAAAATTCTCGGATGCTGCCTTCCATAGCAAAATATCCGGCTAATTTGTAGTCTGCTCATCCCTCTGTGTTTTTTTATCATGCACTATAATTTCTAGACATTTAGACAATGCCGGGTTTGTTGAATAATTAATTTGAGCCGCTGTTAACCCGTTCTAGGATGGAATGGCCGTGCGGTAATTTTCTTGGCTTAGTGGGGATATTAAAATCTCCAAATCTAAATTGATTTAAAAGGAAAGGGGATCCTAGATGGTGATTTACTAGAATCAGATCCATGGTCTGCAAACCTGTTTTTTAAGAAGCTTTGAAATACAGAAATAATGATCCCTGTCACTCACACAGGATGGCCAATATTATAAGGGGCCTACTAAATGATCTGTTTTTTGGAATGGGAGGAACCCCACTAGAGAATAAACAGACTCCCTTTAAAGTGTCCTGGCCAGAATAAAATTTAGGACCCCAGAAGTGCTATCCCCTGAAGCCACCGTTTTAGCTGCTTGAATGCATGGTGGTGTACAGAAGGACCTCTTAACTGTAAAACTCCATGTGCCAAGTATTCTGCATAACAGATCCCCATCCTGTATGCAGCAATGGAGCCTTTGTATTAGAATCAGCCCCTACAATGGTTGGATTATCTTCCATTTGCCACTGGAGACTCTATAAAAGCTGTAGAGCCAGCCAAGCCTATGTAGTACATGTATGGGAGCTATTATGCGCAATGCTTGGGACCTGGGGTTTTCCAGATGAGGTTTTAGGTGAAGGGCTGCCATCAAGGGGGTACTGAGGGGACAATCCTCCTGGGCCAGGAGGCTTTTATATGTTAAGGGCGGCCATGCTGCATTTCTGGATTAGCCGGGCCTATCTTGAGTCACTCAGATAATGAATTAGGAGTTGCGACGAGTAGGACCCAAGCTGCCACTGAAAGAAGCCAAGCTGCAGGTGCAGAAGGGAATCCAGCCATGAACGACAAAAGGAGCTAGCCGGAGAAGAATTGAGCCGAGCTACCAATGATGAAAGGAGCAAGCCGAGATGAACGGAGCCAAGCCACAGCCACCAAAAGGAGCCCAGCCACCAACAATTAAAGGAGCAAGCTGCAGACTAAAGGAGCCGAGCCACCAACGATGAAAGGAGCCGAGCCATCAATGATGAAAGGAGCAGAGCTGCCAACTATGAAAGAAGCTGAGCCACCAACGATGAAAGAAGCTGAGCCACCAACGATGAAAAGAAGCTGAGCTACCAACGATGAAAGAAGCTGAGCCACCAACGATGAAAGAAGCTGAGCCACCAACGATGAAAGAAGCTGAGCCACCAACGATGAAAAGAAGCTGAGCTACCAACGATGAAAGAAGCTGAGCCACTGACGATGAAAGAAGCTGAGCCACCAACGATAAAAAGAAGCTGAGCCACTGACGATGAAAGAAGCTGAGCCACCAACGATGAAAGGAGCAGAGCCGCCAACGATGAAAGAAGCTGAGCCACCAATGATGAAAGGAGCTGAGCCACCAACGATGAAAGAAGTTGAGCCACCAATGATGAAATGAGCAGAGCCGCCAATGATGAAAGAAGCTGAGCCAACAACGATGAAAGGAGCAGAGCTGCAGACGAAAGGAGCTTAAAATCACCTAAAGGAGCCAAGGAAGAAGAAAAGTAAATTTCATTGAACACCGATGTTTTTTTTGTTTTTGTTTTTTACATTATTTTTACTTGTGATGGGGGCCCTGGCCAGTGATGCTTTTTGTTTTATTTGTTGGGCGGTGGGCCTCGACTACCAATTTGTTTAAATTTGGGGGGGCCCTGGCCATCAATTTTTTTTAAACTGGGGGGGGCTGGCCACCAATGTTTTTTTTTAATTGGGGGGGCTGGCCATCTGTGGGGTTTTTTACTTTTAGGGGTCCCTGACCATTTTTTTATGTGAATGTGTTAATTGCATATTTTGAGGGATCCTTCAAAAAACTTTGTGTTAAATATTCTTTTTTTTCTATTTGCCATCAAATTTTATAAGGTTCCGTATATTGTCCCATTTCTTGGATGCTTCAGAGCTTGGCAGTGGTGGTGGATGCACTGCAGGAAATTATACCATAAATGGAAATTATCAGTGAAATTAATTCTACTCAACTAGAGACTCTTTTGAATGGTCTTGGTAACTGGCCATGACCAGAATTATTTTGGTGTACTACTATCCTATCACTGTGAGATAAGGAAGTCACGTTGATGAATAATAAATGACTCTATGACTAATTTAAAGCAGATTATTGCACAAATTGGTTCAGGCACTCTTATTTCCTGCTTGCAAAGCTTGCACTCTACTTTTTTAGTGCCAGAGTAACAACCAAGGAGACAAGATTGACATCTGATTCTTCTTCAGAACGTGTTGTCTGTGACCTGTGTGTGTTGCCTAGTTATGATGTGACAGATGATGGGACGTGGCCTTTTAGAACATCTGCTCCAGGCCAGCTCAGAAAAATCTGTGAAAAAATTCACACCAAGGGGTCAGAGAGGTGTTTAGAAATTTCACTGAAGCGAGTGAGAGGTGTAGTGGAAATAAGGCTGATGGGCAGATGGTGTAAAATGTGGAGGGTAGTGATTTGTGGGTCAGGAAAAACTCAACCCGCATCTGTCCCTAATCCACAAAACCTTAACCCATGCCTACTCTAAACACGTAAAATGTTGCCATTGTAGGATCCGTACCTGTGTCTTATCCCTCTGTACACTACTTCTGTGTGTGCCTCTGGTTCCAAGACAGGGAATCCACAGGAGCAGTGGGGAGTGTACTCCCCCAAGTCTGACCCGCACCCAACCCTAACTACAATGGTTGGCCAAATTTCAACCAAAGCCCACCCAACAAGTGGTCATCTCGTGGGTCAATGTGTGTTTTAGGACAACCTGCCCTATCACTAGTGTTGGGACACCTACCCAGGTTAGAGAGATAAAGAAGGAAAGGATAAGTAAGAAAATTTAAAGAGAGCACAGAAGAGGTGTAGAGAAGGCCACATTCATATGAGGAATGGAGAAACTTATGGTTCTAGTGGATCCATTTATTGATGGAACAGAGAGGTGTAGGGGCAATTACACTGAAAGAGGAGTGTGGTGTAACCTAAATTGCACCCAAGGGAGATAGAGGTGTTTGGAAATTTATGAGAGCTTCAAGGAAAATTGGACTGGTAGGAGAATGGTGTAGGGAAAAAGAGGTGTAGGGCCACCAAGCAAGGGTAGGAAGATGTAAAGAAAGATGGAGGTAAAGTCATGTTCTTGGGAGGAAATTTGATGTGGCAACATTAAGGGAATGGAGAAGAGTAGGACAATTACATTGCAAGAAAAGAGTGTGGTGCATAAGATGTTGGAAAAACTACGTTCATTGTAAGAAATTGTGGAAGAGAAGAAAAAGTAAATGTTGCAAAGGAGAATGTCCCCCATATTTTAACATTTTCGCAAGTCCAAAGTTGAAATATGTTCCCAAATTTGTGCCATTTTTCAGTCTTTCACTTTGTCTCCTGTGAAACATAAAATTAAGATTCTATTGCCTCACATTCTCCCGAAGCACATGGCTGGCCATTATGTTACTCACTTGCCTCCAGGGAAGTTAGGGGAGATCACTCGCTGTGTCTCAATGGAGAAATGGTTTTCATTTTTATAGGGGTCACATGGGGGTGCAGAACTGATACCCCCTGCGAGTTTATAGAGGGACGCCCCAGAGAAGACTACTTGTGTGTGGCCTTCACAGAACACAAGAACTCCTTTGCCGGGATGTATACAAGCATTGCTTCTTGTTTAATAATAGTTTCCCTTTTATAACTGTGAGATTTTTGGAATTGGGAAGAATCAGTCTCTTCTTTACATTAACTTAGAGCTGGGCCAGTGCTGAAATCTAATCTGCTAATGAAAGGGCCCATTGTCAAGCAAGGCACGTCCTACAGAGTAGAGTAAAGGACTGCGTAACACTGTGGCTGTTGTTGAACTGCAGCTCCCAAATTCCTCATCCAACTGTTGACATTCTGAGAACTTTGGGAGTTGTAGTGAGCAAGTGGAAATCAGCCATAACCTCGGTGTGTGTCCTCAATGGGTGTTAAGTAGTGATGGGTGAATCTGTCCCGTTCGCTGAAAAATAAAAATTTTCGAAAAGGGAAAAAATTTATGAAACGCATTGAAGTCATTGGGCGTCAAAATAATTTTGACGCGTGCGTCAGTTTTTATAAGCGCGACTATTTTCTCCAAATGCATTAAAGTCAACGGGCCTCCAAATCATTTTGAAATGCGACAATTTTTATGCGCTCACTATTGTGACGAGCGTTTGTCCTGTTAAATTTTTAGTCAGCGAATGCGGAAACATTTGCGGCTGTAAAATGAGAAAATTCCCATGCTGGCACAGGATTTCTGTTAATTTCATCAGCTTTTAGGCTGGGCAGCTTCTAATAGGGCATGTGAATAGAAATTACGAAAGCATACAAAAATACCTATAGCGATGCTGGCATAGATTTATAGTTCCTGCTGAACTGTGCTTATTATAAGGCCTGCTATCCAGATTGCTCAGAACCTGGGGTTTCTGTAATATGAACCTCCAGAATTTGTCTACTAAAAAACATTTAAACATTTAGGGGGTTATTTATTAAGGAGCAGTTTTTTTGCAGCGTCCGTTCTGACACAGAAAGCCCAAAAAAGTCCTGGTAAAAAAAGAAGTGATTTTTTTTTCGATTTATTATGCCACAAATCTGTTCCAAGTCTTGAACCTGCCAAATTCATGTAAAAGTCAATGGCTGATGTCCCCTTAACCATTGAAGATGTTCAACGTTCACAAAATGTTCAGAGTTTTCAGGGTTTGACTTTGGTTTTTCCATGAAAACGTGAATTTTTCATGATTTTCAGGCATCAAACTCACGCGACAATCCGATAAAGTCGAGTTTTTATTGAGGGCAAATCGCGGATTCTAGTTTGGTCAGACTTTTTTTTTATTTAAAAGATCAAAAAAATTTGGATATTGATAAATAACCCCCTAAATAAACCCCATAGGCATGTTTTGCCTGAAATAAGGACAAATTATTTTACAAGGTACTCTTTCATTACTAAAGAGAAAAAAATTTCATTTCTACAATTTTGAATTACAGGTATAGGATCCGTTATCTGAAAACCCGTTATACAGAAAGCTCCAAATTATGGAAAAGCCGTTTTCCCATTTCAAATAATTCATATTTTTAAAAATGATTTCCGTTTCCTCTGTAATAATAAAACAGTGCCTTGTACTTGATCCCAACTAAGATATAATTAATAGTGATGGGCGAATTTGCGCTATTTTGCTTCGCCGAAAAAATTGCGAATTTCGTGCGAAATTCGCGAAACGGCGAAAAATTCACGAAACGGCACCGGCATCTTGTTGTTTACGCCGGCGCCCGTTTTTGACGCCTGCAAATTTTTGACGCAAATTTTCGCAGGCGTTTCGTGAATTTATTCGCTGGCGGCGAATCGCGCGAATTCGCACCTGGCGAATAAATTCTCCCATCACTAATAATTAATCCTTATTGGAAGCAAAACCAGCCTATTGGGTTTATTTCATGTTTATATGATTTTCTAGTAGACTTAAGGTATGAAGATCCAAATTATGGATCCGTTATCTGGAAAAGCCCAGGTCCCAAACATTCTGGATAACAGATCCCATACCTGTAGATGGCAGTTCCTGCAGAATAACAGAAATAGTATATCTTTAATTTGAGATTTATTTTTAACTCTGTTCAGCTGGCCTTGCCCCCTAATGAACTCAGACCATGTGCCCATTGGACACTAAATTACACTGTTTGTTGGCTTCTTTTATGGGATTATAACACAATAGAAAGGCAATGGGACAAGCTTGCGGCGAGTCAGTCTGAGAAACAATGGCTAAAATTGAAAAAATAAAAATATAGTAAACTGTTCAAACATTAAAGTCATGAATACCCTGAAATCCATTCACAATCCACTTTGAATTGGGGGGGGGAGTGGGTTTATATAACTTCCTACTCCTGGATCATTTTTCCCAAATGGATTTGATCCATATAATACAGAGAAAGGACTAAACCCGCAGAAGCCACAATACAAAAGCCATGCACGGCCAAAGCAATGTAGCGAGGCGTGAGACAAATTCATTAGATCTGATTGCTGTAAGGGGAGAGCCACTGGGAGATCTGATTGCTTTACAGTGGAAACCAATACTTCCACTTTCCCCCTTGTCATTTTACATCACAATAGTGGGTGATGCTCGCGAGTATTTGGTGTCAGATCACTTACCCGGGAGCCGGGAGCAAACACATCTCTGTTACTGAGCTCACTGCTAGCTTTTAGTGTGGTCATCTATAAAATAGAAGTAACAGATATGTGCCTGGCTGCTCCCCCTTTGCTCCATCTCCTCCAAATCAAATACATTTACTGCTTTTCTTGGCAGACACTAGTGCTGTTAAATTCAGTGTATCACGGCAGCACAGCAGGGAAATAATTCATTGTGTTGTCAGAGGGAAGTAAGAACATTTAAAGAGAGCGCAGGAGAGGTGTAGAGAAGGCCACATTCATGTGAGGAATGGAGAACTCTATGGGAAAATTCACTAAGATGCGCCGCACTTCGCCAGGCGTATTTTCACCAGCGCTCCGCAAATTCATTCCAAAGTTGCGCACAGGGGTAGCGTTAGTTTGCTAAGTTGCGCTAGCGTTAATTTGCCAAGCGAAGTGAAGTTTCGCTAGCGATGGTAAATTTGCATACGTGCGAAATTCAAATTTCAATGGAGGAATACGTATCGGCACTACAAATGCCTAGAAAACCTTCAAATCAGCAAATATAAATGTTATTTTGCCCTACACATGTGCCCACTGTCTAGGTAAGTTGCCATGAGTCAGGAAATGTAGGGGGGAAGGAGGGGAGCCCCAAAAATATTTTCGATCTTTTTCAGCCTATCAACCATCATGTAGAAAACACGCCAGCGTTTTTTGGGACTTAGAAAAAAATTTGACTTTTTTGGAAACAATCCCTATCTACTCTATTGCGCTTCGCCAGGTCTGAGGTGGCGAAGGTAGTCTAGCGTAAAAGGTAGCGTTCAGTACACTGCGCAAGTTAGTGAATTTGCGTAGTTACGTCGCTAGCGAAAATTCGCCTGGCGTAAGTGTGCGAAGTAACACTAGCGAATTTACGCCAGCGTTCGTTAGTGAATTTGCGAAGTACCGAAAATGCCAAACGCTAGCGAATTGACGCTAGCGTTCGGCGCTTTGCCGCTTAGTGAATTTGCGCCTATGGTTCTAGTGGTTCCATTTATTGATGGAACAGAGACATGTAGGGGCGATTAAACTGAAAGGAGAGTGTGGCGCACCCAAGGAGAGAGGTTAGAGGAAAATTGGGCTAGTGGGAGAATGGTGTAAGGAAAAAGAGGTGTAGGGCCACCAAGCAAGGGTACGAAGATGTAAAGAAAGATGGAGGTAAAATCACCTTCATGGGGGGAAAGGAGAACTCATTGTGGCAACATTGAGGGGATGAGAGGATTAGGGGCCATTACACTGAAAGAAGAGAGTGCGGTGTGGCTTAAATTGCACTTAGGGAAGAAATAGATGCCGGGAAAACTACACTCAATGTAAGAAACTGTGTAGGGGAAATTACAGAGTGGAATGGGAAATGATGTGGAAGAGAAGGAAAAATAAAAGGCACAAAGGAGAAAATTCCCCATATGTTAACATTTTCCCAAGTTCAAAATTGGAATATTTTTTCCAAATTTGTGCCATTTTTCAGTCTTTCCCTTTGTCGCCTCTGAAATATAATTTAATAATATAATAATATAATTAGGCAGGGAAATAATTAACTGTGTTGTCAGAGGGATCACATCAAAATGCGTTGTTCCTTAACAAATTCTGCGTTAGTAACCAGCCCTCCCCTAGCTACGGCCTGTTCCAGATTCTTCCTCATTCCCACCCCTTACTCAGAAATCCCATTTTCAGTTATCTGTGATGGCCTATGGCCTTCTGACACTTGGGAACTGACAGTTTTGATGTTTCCAGTTCCCTGCCAGACCAAGTTATTTGATAATCACTTATTTGATCCAGCCCAGTTGGATTATTTGATCCATCCCATCCTTGTTTCTACGTAGCTATATGAAGAAATCCAAATTAAAGTGGTCCCAACACTTCTGAACTAATGACATCATTAGGAGACGGGACTTCCTCTATTGCACAGGATGTGATCTGTACTGAGCTCTGATTGGCAGGTGCATCCTCCTATACACACACACTCTCTCCACTGAAATAACCCCAGTGCTACAGAATTTAAGAGGACAGCACCTCCACCATATGTAGAATGCAAAGAAAACTCCAGCAGACGGTAGAATGCTTAACAGCATTGATGGGCGAATTTATCCCATTTCAATTTGCCGAAGAATTCGCGAATTTCTGAATCAAAAGTCACTTGCGTCAATTTTGACGCTTTCGTTAAAGTCAATGGGTGTCCGAATAGTGTTGATGTGCTGCAATTTTGACACGATCAACTGTTTGGACTGTGCATACAAAATTTTTTCATGCAAGCGAATTTCTCCCATTTGACTTCGCCAAAAATTAACGAATTTCCCGCAAAGTTTGCAAAAGGCGAAAAGAGCAAAAGTCCCACGTGTCAATTGTGACGCTGTCGTTAAAGTCAATGGGCGTCCGAATAGTGCTGATGAGCGGCGATTTTGACGCAAGCGACTTTTCAGACGTGCGTCCTAAATTTTTTGACGCAGGTGAATTTTCGCCAGTGAACTTTCGTGGAGATTCTCGAATTTATTTGCAGGTGGCGAAATGTGGAAATTCAATGCAAATTCGTGACAGGCGAATTTATTCGTCCATCACTACTTAAAGGGGATTTATCCCGTGTTTAATTGTGCCAAGCCAACAACTACAATGTTGTAGTTGTTGGCTTGGCATGATTAAAACAAAAACACATTCTTCTTTGCTTCCTAAACCTAAATTCTAATTCAAGCTTTTGCAATAAAAAAAAATCCGATTTTTTTGTGGCGTCCGTTTTGACCGAATCCAAAAAATACTTTATGCTGAATTCATGTAAAAGTCAACAGTAGATGTCCACTTGACCATTTGAAGATTGGGGTTTGATGCTGGTTTTTGAGTGAAAATTTTTGTGGTTTTCAAGTCAAAACTGGGGTTTTTGAGTGACAACCTGAAAAAGTCACGCTTTTTCTTGATCTGATTTTTTTTAACGTTTTTGATTGATAAATAAGGGCAAATTGTAGATTCTAGTTTGATCTGACTTTTTTTATTTAAAAAAATCTGAAACATTCGGATTTTTACAAATAACCCTCTAAATGTGGTTTCCAGATATTTGAGTTTTTAAAATTAAGAAAAACAACTTGAAAATTCCAATTTCGATAACTCTGCCTTCCCATGAATAACAGTTTTGAAATGTAAATTTACAAATTTTTCATTACAATTAGTAAATCAGTAGTAAAAATCCATGCTTCACACATAAATATTCAGATATAATGTGCATCTAACAAATCCCGCAAAGCCGAAATCATTGCAATTAGTAAATAATAGCTTTACTAAGGACTCAACTGTTTCCGCATAACAAGCTTCCCTAATGGTCTTGCTTTCTTGCTAAACCTTGAACCTTACAGAAAATTTAAAATGTCTAAATTTTAACATTTCTATTTATAAATATACAAATGGTTTAGTTTCTATATTCTGCAAATAAATTTCATTATATCACTAATATTGCCCAGGTCTAATGAGGCATAAAGAAAGGGTACATTTAATGGAATATTTGACTGTAGTTCATTCAATATTTACAATTTCAAATAAAATTTTATTTTACAATATTAGTAATAACATCATTTAAGGGAATCGTTGTCTTACAATTAACCGAGGTTGATTTGGATTTGGTCAAAAATAAATAAAATAAAAAAATAAATAAAACCCAGTTGAAAATTGTCTTCAGATACCATTATCTACATCATACGAATATTGTTAGTTTTTAATTATTGTTTCAAAATCTATATTACATGTAAAACAAGTTTGAAACAGTAACTAAAAACTGTGAAAATATAAAGGCTTCTGCGTCTCGTTCATTTAATGGCGTTGCACGCTAAAGGATGAATTTTATGAATTGTGTTCAACACCAGAATGCAATAAAAACCGGCACTGAATCTTTTCTAAGTTGTGCCAAAGTCCTGAAAATGTAGGTTTGTAAGAGGGTGAAGAGGACTCTTTGTTTCAGAGAAGACCCTTTGTTAGGACGTTTCATAGTGCGTGACAATCACACATCTTCATACACATCCCACAACAAGAGCTGAGCACAAACGTTACAATCTAGTTCTCACACCTAAGCTTCTCACTACCCTTTCTGAAGCTTGACAAGGTCAGAAGGAGGTCAGAGTATGGTTGGTCCTTTCCCTCGGGGCGACAAATGTGGAGCATTAAGACGGGGCGTATTTACGAGGCAGTCTGTCACTCTGAACAAAAAAGTAAGCTTTGTTGAAGTGGCGTAAAACAAGGGGGCTAATGAAAGATTGCAACTTTTTTTCCTGAAAAACGTAGGAGGTGGGCTAATGACAAAGCACGGAACTCAAGGGGCTTAAATGAGACTATGTGTAAACCCTATCACCATTTTGCATTGGTCTCCCAAGTTAGAAATCTGAAGTTAGACGTGGAAACTCCATAAGGTTATCAAGCTGTAGTATAACTTGCTACTTGTGCTGAGGGTGGTCTTTCATTAAAGGAGATCTTACCATATGTAGAAGTTAATCTCAAACTGACACTATAGTTCCCTCAAGGAGAGTGGCCTTCTCTTTAGATGTTGAGCCTACCACATGTGGTGGTTAAACTTATTATGGCCTCCTGGATAAATGTTCTTTGTTAAAACTGTTTTTTGTCTATAGTTAACAAGCTCATCATTTTTCCTCAAGAGGACTATACACTTTTCCTTAAAGGTGGAGCTTAACATATACGGTAGATCTCTCTATCTCTCTGTGATGAAATGGTCTCTGGAATTGGTACTCTCTGTAAAAGCAGGTTTCCCTTGAGCTGATGAAAAATGAAATAAAAATAAAATATTTTCTTCATGGACTTCTCCTTTCACTTTCACCCAGTGATGAATACTCTTTTAAAAATCCCATAGAAATTAATGGAGAGTGGTGGAATTTCACTCTAGAGGACTGTGGCGATCTCTAACTTCACTCTTTGATAAATATGCTCCTATGTCTCCTGGAGGAGTGCCTTATGTTAAAACCAGATTTTCCCTAGAGTTATCCATTTGATAATATAATACAGTATCTGCCTCATGAAGACCTTTCATATGTGAAAACTGGCGATATGCAGCCCTGGACTGGCCCACCGGGATACCAGGAAAACTCCCGGTGGGCCCAGGTGTCAGTGGGCCTCTTGCTTCTAACCATTTAGCCTATTTCATGGTCATTCCCTATTTCTTTATGGGGAAAAAGGCTTAATAATGGAAGAATATAGTAAGTAGATATAAAAGACTAGGGGGAATAAAGAGGTTGAGGGAGGAGAGGAGGAATAATAGTTTGGAAAGTGGGCCCACTGTCCGACACTGGCGATATGTGGTGGTTAATCTTCATGTAGTACATGGTCTCCTGATAGTGGACATTTCTTGGAATACATTTAGTGATGTAACTAGTAGTTGACCCCCTGCTATAATCCGTTAAGGACATCTAAGCCTTAGGGAAACATTTTGGGTATTATTTATTAAGGTGCGATTTTTTGGCGGGCTTCCATTTTGACGCAGGAAATCAGAAAAAAATTGTGCTAAAAAAAAGACTTTTTTTTACGATTTATTATGCCCTGAATCTGTTCCACACCTGAAATCTGCCTCCTGGGGATCATAGAGGATATTATCCCCGGCTAACGATGAGATCCCTGATTTTCTATGCAAAAAAAATATCAATAATACATTGATTTCCCTGGTACCCCTCAATAGGACTGAATGACTAAACTACGTAAACAAAAGGCATCCATTAATTAAAGGAGAAGGAAAGATTACTTCCACTTGGGAGATGTCCCTTTAACCATTTGAAGATGTTTTAACCCTCACAAAATGTTTAGGGTTTTTTGGGTTTCAGTAAGGAACTACGTTGGTCCTTTTGTTCATTTGTCTTGATGTTGTGGCACCTCAAAATAAAACTGAGATGTAAAATCTCTATAGCTAAGGGAACCTCCTCAAGAAAATAACCCTAACTTCAGTGCAGAAGATTATCTTTTATTTATTTAGCCATGACGTTCTTTGTAGCATATGGACAGTCCACAAAGCTTACAATCTAAATTTTCTTCCACAGACATTATGGATAGTTTGATCAGAAGCAAGTTCACATATTTACATCATTTTGGTCTGCTGGACTTAACACAAACTCAAAGTCAACAAATAAATCTTGCACATCATGCCTTGGCGAAATACCAACCCCAGGTTCTGTGTTACCATACAAGGTTTTTTTTTTTCTAGTAGCAAACATTTTAATTATCAATAAGTACACAGAGTAATAGAAATTATGATAGCCTTGCAGCCGATGTATTGAACCAATATGGCTCATAGATAGGTATGTGGGACTGAAAATACCCTGATCTAATGTTCTCTATTAGAAGAAAAACAGAGCAAATATTTGATTCCACTTCACCCCATAGTTTTCTAGTTTAAAGGGATTCTGTCATGATTTTTATGATGTAGATTTTATTTCTAAATTACACCATATCGGTGTGTAGGTGAAATCTCAGGTAATTTTACCTGGTCATGTGCTTTCAAAAAGAGCCAGCACTTTAGGATGGAACTGCTTTCTGACAGGCTGTTTTTTATCCTACTCCATGTAACTGAATGTGTCTCAGTGGGACCTGGATTTTACTATTGAGTGTTATTCTTAGATCTACCAGGCGGCTGTTATCTTGTGTTAGGGAGCTGCTATCTTTTTACCTTCCCATTGTTCTGTTGATATCACTCCAACTTGCAGTACAGCAGTAAAGACTGACTGAAGTTTATCAGAGCACAAGTCACATAACTGGGGGCAGCTGGAAAACTGACAATATGTCTAGCCCCATGTAAGATTTCAAATTAAATATAAAAAAAACCTGTTTGCGCTTTTGAGAAACAGATTCCAGTGCAGAAGTCTGCTGGTGCAGCACTATTGTCTGATGCGTTTTGAAAAAATGTTTTTTTCCCATGACAGTATCCCTTTAACAATAATTTTATACTTATTAAGTGTAAACACAAACACTAAATTGTATGTAAAGGTAAGTAGTATTTTTAAAGGATAGAATCCTATGAGAGCACCTCCTTGAAACATTAGAAGAAGCACTTCTGGGAACCCCCCAGGGTTGAAAAAGGTCGCAGCTTATAGATAACACCCTTGAAAGAAGCAAAATCGGACAGTAGCCAATGGTCTATTGATCCCTCACTATTTAGGGCTTAAGCAGGATTTAGATAAATCACAAAGTGAAGCAGATTGCTTTGCAACAATTCCTCTTAACCCATTTGATTCAGTGAGGACTTACTCTGTAGACCAGTGTCGTACTGGCCCACCAGAATACCAGGAAAACTCCCGTTGGGCCCAGGTGTCAATGGACCCTCTTGCTTATAATCATTAAGCATATTTCATGGTCATTCCCTATTTCTTTATGGGGAAAAAATGCTTAATACTAGAAAAATATAGTAAGTAGATATAAAAGACTAGGAGAATAAAGAGGTTGAGTGAGGAGAGGAGGCAGTACTAGTTTGAAAAGTGGGTCCACCGTAAGGTTTTCTGGTGGGCCTCTGGCATCCCAGTCCAATACCACTGCAGATTAATAGTGATGGGCGAATTTATTCGTCAGGCTCGAATTTGCGCGATTCGCCGCCAGCGATTTTGCCGGCGTCAAAAACTGGCGCCGACGGCGTTTCGTGAATTTTTCGCCATAGCGAAACTGCGCAAATTCACCCATCACTACAGATTAATTATTTTAATCATTCTTGCACTTTTCTCAGCCCTTTGGGATGGATGGAAACAACTGTTCATTTTGTTCTTGTTCTGAATGCCAGTCTTCAACCACTGCTACAGAGAATGAGCCGTAGTATGAATAGGTGTTACTCCCTATAGCAAAGTTCAGGCTATAGTATTAACAGCTGATTTCTTTTAAGTAGTTCTTGTAGTCCACTAAGATCTTCTACTATCTAAACTAAGATTGTCTACCAAACCTGTAAAGCCACTTGGAACTAGAAAGTTTCATTAAGTAACTGTCAGATTCTACAAAACAAAAAAACATGCTGCACAGTTGGGCAATTAGCACTTGGAGGCAAATAAATGGTGATAACCCCTTCAGATCGTGTGCCTTTATCAGATCTGGCAGGTGTTACAACGCATTCCTCCCATATCTTTTTTAGCCGCCACCTTCGAGTGGCAGGCAGATTTGTCCAAGCATTACAGATCCGCGCACCAGGCCTGTGCTACATCTGTTGCTTGGTAGGAGCATAGACCTCTCATTAATTCCATCAAATGTAGCCACAGACTAATTGTCGAGCTGCCTGCTCATTAATTGTGAGATCAAACAGAAAGTTATTCAACAATGATCTGTGGAGGTGGAAAAATCTTAATTAGGGAGGAAGTAGGGAGAGAAAACCCACTCAACTGTTTCAAATGAGAAACATGTACTATAATTTTGCAGTACAGGTGCATGGATTTTGGCCAATTAAAACAGCTGAGCCATTAGGAATCTCACTAACTGTGGTTGGTCGGTCTTTTGGGACATCACCTCGCTCTTTTATCCTACATCCCTTTAAGTTAATAATCAAGTGAAGTCTGTGTAGTTTCAGCTTTGTGTGTCAACGAATACAAGTTGCATCAACAAACAGAGTAATGAAGTGGAATTTCTGAGGCAGGGGAAAAAAACAAAAAGAACTCTACCACGACATTCTGAAAGTGCCCGGACAGCGGCCAATACTTATGCAAATGATGTCTGTGAAACGTACAATATATGCATCCAGTTCCATTACCTCCATCAGAGCTGAATTTTGAGAAGATGGGCCCAAATGGAGGGGGAAAAATTTGTAAAACAGGCATGTCCAACCTTTGGTCCATTAGCCGATGTGAACTCTTGAGCCATCGATGATCTTTTTGCATACTTTTAAGATACTCTTAACACTATGAATCAGGAAGGTGCCAGTATACATAGTCCAGTGGGTCACTAATTAGGTCCAAAATGACTGGCAGATGATATGCTATGTATCTTTAGGTACCATGCACAATACTGATTAACAAGGTGGATGACATAACTTGATCATGGACAAGATGGACTTCAGGAAGATGGAATGGCATAATTTCACAATGAGTTCATAATCATTCCATAATTTCAAGATGGTCCTCAACAAGATGGCATATCATGACTTCTTCATAGATGGAATGGGCAGCAACAAAAATGGCATGACTTCATTATGGACAGGACGGGCTTCAACAAGAATGGTATGACTTCATCATGGACAGGACGGGCTTCAACAAAAATGGTATGACTACATCATGGACAGGATGGGCTTCAACAAGAATGGCATGACGTGATCACAGACTTGACAGGCTTTAACAAGAATGGAATAACTTCATCATGGACTGAACAGGCTTCAACAAGAATGGAATGACTTCATCATGGACAGGACGGGCTTCAACAAGAATGGCATGACGTGATCACAGACTGGACAGTCTTTAAAAGAATGGAATGACTTCCTCATGGACTGGACAGGCTTCAACAAGATGGCACAGCATGGCTATAACATGCACAGGACATATTACATGGCTTCAAAGTTTAAACTATACACATCATGAGTGCAAATATGTTTTCTCATGAAAAACAGAAGAACAAAGAGAAGAACAGAAACATAAATATTTAGTATTGAGAACATTATTGTAATTATTTTAGCAGTACTTTTTAGGATAAACCCCCCTTTGGGACTGCCAGAACATTTTTCTAATTCAGTTGTACTTTGACATAGACAGCTTTCAGACGTAGAAGTCAAGAACAGTACCAAACTTGATTAATTGAGCCTCTCTTTTATGAAATTGGAAGCTCTCCATTGCTGGTTGTTCCTGCTTACAAGTGTTCTGTTGGCTTAAATCATGAATATTTCAACCAGCATCTCGTTTATCTTACTGCCTGGTGTGTTCAGTTCAATCACAGATCCAACAAAATCACCAGAAGATCTCATGAATGACATTAAAAATTTTTGTTCTTATTGATATTTAGCTGGGAGCAATATATCTATCAGCATTGGTCTTTGCATCTGAAACAACTGTGTAGCACATCATTTCTATATTCTATACTAACGGACCTGTAGTGTGTGAGACAGTCATAGTGAAATTAAAATACAAGCTCCAGTGGGACTATTCTGTATAAAGAGCTGTATCATAGAGGGGCCCTATATGCAGTTAAGGATCATAATAATCTTAGGCTAGAAATATGGCCGTTGCCATGCTTGCAATTAATAATGTTAGGTATTAAGTTGATCAATATTAAATTTATGCACATTTTTTAAAATGATATCCCAAGTGTTGACCATAACGAATGTTAGGTATTAAGTTGATTAATATTAAATTTAAGCAAAAATTTTAAAATGATAAACTTCGAGGTTATTGATTAAAATCGGAATTTATCTCATTATTTTCTGAAATACACTGTGACCAAATCCGCACGAGTTATTTCCCCTTATTTATCAATACATCTTCCTGAAAAATTGCGAGAAAAAACTCTAAAAAATTTAAAAAATTGTGAAAATCATAAAAAAATTCCACCTGATTTTTTTTCCGGATTTTTGCCCGAAAACCACAAAATCTTTGGATTTTTGCAAGAAACCCAACGCAGATAACGATATCTGTTGGACTTCTCCCATTGTTATATACAACCTAGGTTGGTCTGAGATGCCAGATTTTTACATCCAGACATTTTCCATCCTCGTGGTATAGTAAATCACAAAAAAAAATAGTTTTTTTCGAAAAAATTCAGATTTTAAAGTTAAAAAAAACTAGAATTTTTTGAGTTTTTGGCATACGGCCTTTAATAAATAACCCCCCAAGTGTTGCCAATAACAAATTCTAATACAGGTATCGAACCTATTATTCTGAATGCTCGGGACCTGGCTTTCCATAATTTGGATCTTCATACCTTAATTCTACTCCAAAGTCATGTAAACATTAAATAAAGCCAATAGGCTGGTTTTGCTTCCAATAAGGATTAATTATATCTTAGTTGGAATCAGGTACAAGCTACTGTTTTATTATTACAGAGAAAAGGGAAATCATTTTTAAACTTTAGATTATTTGTTTATAATGGAGTCTATGGGAGACAGGCTTTCCGTAATTCAGAGCTTTCCGTATAACGGATCCCATACCTGTACAAATATTTATGGTACTGTGTAATCTAGTCCTTTATTCTGTATTGGCCATTTAAATACAAATTAAAAGGCTGACAAACACTCTCATAAAATTAATTTTTTCCTTTAACAGTTTGAATGGTTTTTATAAATTAAATGGGTAATCTGTATTGTGGTGGACGCCTAAGGCTGCCCTGGTGGCCTTCCATTCACACTTGATTTATCAGTCCTGGAAGGAAACATTTGCCTTGTGAAAAGTGGGAGAGGTCTGGAGTCATATTCTTGCACTGGGGAAGCCGGACAATTAATGGAACATCAAGTGCATTAGGGTTAGAGTGGAGGAGAGACAGAAACTGGTGTTGTCATGTAAGAATAATTAGGCTGCTTTGGATCCAGATACATTTATGTCATGGATTCCGTTGCACAGAGACAGTCCGTAATGATGGAAATAATTGGAGGGATTGGTGAGTTCAGCTTTATTCAGTAAAATCCCAGCTCCCCCTTAATGTACAAAAACTGACAGTGTTTAATTTATAAACTCCATTATGCAGTGACTAATCTAGTAATGGAGCACAATCCCCCCTCCGCTAATTCCCCCACTCGCACATTAGGTTAGTTAATACCACAAAAGGCCATAAATGTTTTCTGCTTATTCCAAACCCACCAACCCTGGACCTCCACTCCCAGTCACTTAACCCCAGGCATTAACAAGCACTGTATCAATGGAGGACTTGCATCAGCCTGGGTCTGAAGTCTGTAGGGTGACTGAGGTCTATTGGGCGACTGAGGTCTATAGGGCGACTGAGGTCTATAGGGCGACTGAGGTCTATAGGGTGACTGAGGTCTGTAGGATGACAGAGACTGAGGTCTGTGGGGCGACCTGCAGAAGGCAAATGTTGTAGGGCTTATTATCATAGGAGGAACAGCTGTCCCAACAGCTCCCATATTACTTTAATCTGATTAATACTTTGATTCATTTCTATTTAAGCTAATTGAGATCTGTCAGTATCAGAGACCACAACAGGCATTGGTGTAAGAAGGAATCTGCCCTTAGTTAAATTCATTAAGCAGAACCTTTAGGACAAGGACGGCCCATACTTAAGACTTGCAGGCCACAATCTGTGTTATTACCTCCTCTCGGGGGGGGGGTAGGGTTTTTTTAATTAAGGGTTTAGTTCTCCTTTAACTGACAGGGTAAGATGAGACAGTCAGGTTGGCAAAACAGTCAGGTTTAGAAACTTCAACTAGCAAGATAAACAAACCTCTCAGCAAAAAGCCATCAACATAACCAATAGGTAACTTTTAATGTACATTCATATTTTAAAAAGTCATTTAGGGTCAGTATCACTTTAACTTGAATTTTTGTAACATGTATTAGTCTGATTAAAAATGAGTTCCTGATTGCTCTTTGCTCAGGAAAATGAATTCCTGATTGTTTATACCTATGAACTTTCTGTCACTTTCTGGTCTTCAGTGTCTCATCCACATGTTAATGAGAGAAGGCCAGATATTATCTTTGGTTTGATGGCCAGATATTATCTCTGGGTTGAAGGCCAGATATTATCTCTGGGTTGAAGGCCAGATATTTTCTCTGGGTTGAAGGACAGATATTTTCTCTGGGTTGAAGGCCAGATATGATCTCTGGATTGAAGGCCAGATATTATCTCTGGGTTGAAGGCCAGATATTTTCTCTGGGTAGGATTTTTTTTAATATGTATGACTATCTTAAATCTTAAGAATCTAAAACTGAGATGTCCAACATGCAGCACTCTAGCTAGTGCTGAACAAAGGCTGTCAGAAGCTTCTGTAAGTTGCAAATTAACAACTGGTGGAGGACTAAAAGTTTTACATGAAGACATTACTTGACCCAACCAACAATCCTTGGAGAAGACCTGTTTTACACACATATATTGAAACTGTGCTTTGGCCAGGACCCTTCAGAACCCTTTAAGCTCCTGGCACCTCTTTCCGCCCTTGGGTTTGCTGTCTCTAGTGCAAAATTAGTCACCCAGGAGATAGGAACTTGGCCCTTAGCTTCTATCAAATCTCTTTGACCAAAGACAAGAACAACAGAACGGAAAAACATAGGAAAATGACAGGTCTCAATGATAAACGCTGGGAAAACTTGCACCAGAGCAGCAACCAATCAACAATAATTTGTTAGTAATTTGTGCAATGTGCTGCAGATAGAGTATTGAAAATATCTGATTGGTTGCTGTAGATGACCATTCATGTACCAATAACTTTGTGTTGTATAATTATTCATATGTATATGGCGGCTTACTAATCTCAACCGATCCACTTACTGTCGCTATTGGTCAGGCAGGTTTGAAAATGTAATTAGCTGATGCACCATATTGCCCAATGGAGGGTGCACTGGCCGATGAGGAAGTGAAGAGCCTCTGGGCTGTTTGCCCAAAGGTTTGGAGCAATAGAAAAAGAACTATACCTTGTATGGCCCCTTGTATGTGGCCTGTGGGCTGATCAATTGGAGAGCTTACCCGATCAGCTCATGTACCGGTTACTACTAGTGATGGGGGAATAAATTCGGCAGGCGCAAATTAGAAAAATTTTTGGACATGCATAGGAAAAGTTGTTCACGCCACAACCGTTGCACGTCAGATGCCCATTGACTCGTGGGTGTCAATTTTTGAGTTTTTTGGGAGAAATTCGCCAATCACTGGTTACTACTACACTGATGTCATTTTTACCCAGTGTTCGTAAATAAACCCTACTGTCCTGTTAATAATGAACTGATAACAATCTAAAGTGAGAGAAGACCGATGGTCTCCTTATTACAGGAGAAATCTCCTCCACATCAGAGGCCCATGAATCATCCGTGAATCACCCTGCATGAAGTCACTTAGGATAGAAGAATTTAGAACAAGAAGAAGGGAAGATCAGGAGCAGCTCAGATGAGGCGAGTGTGGGTGACAGACGAGAATCAGCATTTATCGGAATCTAAAGAGTTCTTGTAAATCTTGGTGTTCTCTGCAGACGTCTCCAGCAATGCAGGTCTCCTTGCTTCAATCTGCAGTGACTTGTTGAAAGCAAGGACATTATATATATATATACAGTACTGTACTGTAAAGGGAGAGTGATGGGATTTATAATTGGCCTGTGGCTTCCTAACAAATTAGCATGTCCACCGACTTTAGGTTACCTCGCCCTTTAATATTATTTGGATATAATTTATTGTAGAAAAATATAGTCTGGACATACCACTTATCACTGGTTTAGTTAAAGGGCCCACTATACATTCAAATAGCTTTATGTTATCTCTCTATACAAGCTATGAGCCTAGTCTGACTCTCAGACACTTAAGGGTAAGGGCACACGCTAAGATTCGAGGAGTTGCCTCACGAGGAAACTTCGGGCGACTTCGGACAATGAAGCGCTCCAAGTGCCACCTGCAATTTAAATTCTAGCTGTCAGGAAGACTTTTCGGGGAGATTATTCGCCCGAAGAAGAAGCAATTTGTCGCCGGGCGACTAAATCTCTCCGAATCTTAGCGTGTGCCCAAACCCTAAACGTGACAGAGACACCCCTAACAGAGACTCGTTGGCTTTTTCCAGCAAGCCTCAAGCCTGTCATTAATAATGGTTTAATAGAAAGTTGGGTGAAACAATAATATAGGAAAATTATGCAGAAATGCTAATTCAATTATAGGCACTATCTAAGTATACTTAAGTCCAATAACACAAGTGAACTCACAGTTCACCCCAGTCTAAGTCTTTGCACCCTACCTTCCATGCAAAATGAATTACATGCATTCAACAGCTATGAATTCATGGGGGTTAAAGGAGAAGGAAAGGCTAAAACTAAGTAAATCATCCAAAATAAATGTGCACGCACTCCTGCAGCCAACGAGTTTCGTATCGTATAGGTGCCTATGATTACGTATCGTTTGATACGAAACGTGTTAGGACGCATATCTTTTAACAAGATGGAATAAAGTTACAAATTTTTTACAGGAGTGCGTGCACATTTATTTTGGATGATTTGCATTGCCTAAGCTACGGGTTCGGGGCACGGCACCCGGGCCATTTGGCCAATTTGGTGAGTGTAAGCTCTGCTGACCTTTAACAATATTGAAATTGAATTGTTCATCTTTCAAGTGATGGACCTGGGGTCTGGACACCCAGGTCACCCTTTCCACTCGGTGAGAATTACCCAGTAGCTGGCTGGGAATGGATGCTTTTTGATAATATTTAATTGGTCTTGAGAGGGATTAGAGCCAGCAATTTCTTTTTTCGTCTGTGCTAAAACTAAGTAAGCTTTATTAGAAAGGTCTATATAAATACACCAGTAAACCCTCAAAGTAATGCTGCTCTGAGTCCTCTATCAAAAGTAACAGCACATTTCTTTCCTTCTATTGTGTACTCATGGGCTTCTGTATCAGACTTCCTGTTTTCAACTTAAATCTCCAGGGCTAGGGCTTGAGCAATGCTCAGTTTGCTCCTCTCCCGCATCCTCCTCCCCTCCCTGCTGTAATCTGAGCCCAGAGCTATGAGTGAACAGGGAGAGACTCAGGCAGGAAGTGATGTTACAACAAGCTAATATGGCAGCTGCTATCCTAAACAAACAGAGAGAGCTTCTAGAGCTGTTTACTCAGGTATGGTAAAGCATTCTGCAGAATAAATATAGTGTTATAGCTTGCACTATTGTGGCCAATCTAATGGCAATTAACTGATTCTGTAGCTTTCCTTTTCCTTTAAGAACAGGGCTGACTTTTACCCCAAACAATCTGCTCTGT
Source organism: Xenopus petersii (assembly GCA_038501925.1). NCBI lineage: Eukaryota > Metazoa > Chordata > Amphibia > Anura > Pipidae > Xenopus > Xenopus petersii. The sequence goes on along the minus strand of CM076687.1, from coordinate 8,112,536 downwards.
AGCTCACACTGGATTTTTTTTGTATAGGTGCAGAGCATTGCCAGACCCTGAAAAGAAGTGCTGGGACCCCCCAATCAGCACATGTCCTGCAGTCCATCTATGCCACTGTGCATATCTCCATGCCTTGCAACTGTCATTCCCACAGAGATGGCAAATAACAAGGGATTGAGGTTTGGCTGTTGGAAAGCCGACTTCTGCAGAACTGTTTCATGCAGTCAGAACTAGTGATGGGCGATTTTGTCCCATTTCTCCGAAAAAGCAGCTAATTTCCTGAGAAATTCAAGAAGCTCAATGAAGTCAATAGGCGTCAAAATTTAGACGCCCGTGACAATTGTTATACGCGCACACGATTTTTTGCCAAATGTATTAAACTCAATGCTGCTCATTTGTTCGACGCAGCAGATTTTTCGTCTGCGAATTTTCACTGCAGTTATGCTAATATATTCGCGCCGGCGAAAATTGCCCACAAATTCGCGCCTGGTGAATTTATTCGCCAACCACTAGTCAGAACCAGCAGCAGTGGGGAGAATCACAAAGGACAGATGGATGTTGCTTCACTCGCCGCTCACACATTGGAGATAAGCCAAACATTTGCATTTCACTTATAATTGGAAATTGAACTACATCGACTTTCATTACGGAAACATTCCGAACCCATTTAAACCCCTGTATTATCATTGCGTCCACGTATCCAATACATTAAAGCAAATCATATTTTAAATTTCATTAAGATTTTTTTTTTTTTAGTTTAGAAAAGCCTGAATTTCACAGAAATGTTCAGTTTTAGAACCTAAACTCATCTAGTTGTATGTTTACGAAATTGGGTGTTTAATAGAATGAAATGGATGAGTTGAGTGAGTTATATATACAGTATATATGTTGCTGAGTGGCCCCTTCAGCATGGAATATTCGTCAGACATTTTGCTGCTTTCTCTCTATAAGTAGCGATGGCGACTCTTTATAAAGATGAATGAGGCAAAATGATTGTATGTATAACAGTCAGATCATTGTCTCGGCACAGGGATATTTCTCTGTCCCTCAATTCTGTGCCCCCAAACTGCCCCACCCACGCTTTCCTGGCATCACCCTCTTTCCCCAAGCCCAGAGGGCCTCATTTGGCCACATGTCAATGAATCAAACAAGCTTTTCTTTACCTGACAGGTGGAGTACGCCAAGGTCAGCTCCATCCCTAGAGTGAGACCACTTAACTCGTCTGTCTCCTAGCAACCAAGCAAGTCCACCCAGCCTGTCTCTGAAGCATCCCTGCATCCCCCGTAATAATCGTCTAATCCCTTCCCCATAACACAAGCCTCCGTGGCACCACACCCTCTGCCTACATATGCCACCCATAGACACCCTGGCTCTAGCACACGCTCCCAATTAAAAAATGGGGTTATGACCTTCACCAAGCCCACTTCACTAATAAGGACCTTTTTCACACCTCGCTCCATCTCAGTTTCCTCCGACCATCCTGTCGCTGGTTTCATCTTATGTTCTGCCCATGACAATAAATTCTGACTAAAAGGCATTTTAATTTATACGGACTGAGCAGGTGCCAGATTTCAGGCCTGTGTTATAAATTAAATGCTGGGGATCTGAGACCTTGAAACCTGAAACTCATGGGATTCTATTTTGTGTATATGTAAATACAGGTTTGCAAACTGTTATCTGGAAACCCATTATCCAGAAAGCTCAGAGTTGTGGAAAGGCCGTCTCCCATAGACTCCATTGTATCCAAATAATCAACATTTTTAAAAATGATTTCCTTTTTCTGTGTAATAATAAAACAGTAGCTTGTACTTGATCCCAACTAAGATATAATTAATCCTTATTGGAGGCAAAACCAGCCTATTGGGTTTATTTAATGTTTATATGATTTTCTAGTTCATTTAAAGGGGTGGTTCACCTTTAAGTTGTTATTACAATGCTCTTCATTATTTATTTTTAACAGTTTTCTCAGTATTTGCCAGTTCCATATATAATACCCCAGAACACATGGCAGGATAAATACAAGGTCAGTTCCATGTATAATACCCCAGAACACATTTTATGATAAATGCAGTGCTATTTTCATGTATAACTGTCCCCAAAACACATTGTAGGATAAATACAGTGCCAATTCCATGTATAATACCCCAGAACACACAGCAGGATAAATACAGTGCCAATTCCATGTATAATACCCCAGAACACATTGTAGGATAAATACAGAGCCAATTCCATGTATAATACCCCAGAACACATTGTAATATAAATACAGTGTCAATTCCATGTATAATACCCCAGAACACATTGTAGGATAAATACAGTGCCAATTCCATGTATAATACCCCAGAACACATTGTAATATAAATACAGTGCCAATTCCATGTATAATACCCCAGAACACATTGTAGGATAAATACAGTACCAATTCCATGTATAATACCCCAGAACACATTGTAGGATAAATACAGTGCCAATTCCATGTATAATACCCCAGAACACATTCTAGGATAAATACAGAGCCAATTCCATGTATAATACCCCAGAACACATTGTAATATAAATACAGTGTCAATTCCATGTATAATACCCCAGAACACATTGTAGGATAAATACAGTGCCAATTCCATGTATAATACCCCAGAACACATTGTAGGATAAATACAGTGCCAATTCCATGTATAATACCCCAGAACACATTGTAATATAAATACAGTGCCAATTCCATGTATAATACCCCAGAACACATTGTAGGATAAATACAGTGCCAATTCCATGTATAATACCCCAGAACACATTGTAGGATAAATACAGAGCCAATTCCATGTATAATACCCCAGAACACATTGTAATATAAATACAGTGTCAATTCCATGTATAATACCCCAGAACACATTGTAGGATAAATACAGTGCCAATTCCATGTATAATACCCCAGAACACATTGCAGGATAAATACAGTGCCAATTCCATGTATAATACCCCAGAACACATTGTAATATAAATACAGTGCCAATTCCATGTATAATACCCCAGAACACATTGTAGGATAAATACAGTACCAATTCCATGTATAATACCCCAGAACACATTGTAGGATAAATACAGTGCCAATTCCATGTATAATACCCCAGAACACATTGTAGGATAAATACAGAGCCAATTCCATGTATAATACCCCAGAACACATTGTAATATAAATACAGTGTCAATTCCATGTATAATACCCCAGAACACATTGTAGGATAAATACAGAGCCAATTCCATGTATAATACCCCAGAACACACAGCAGATAAATACAGTGCCAATTCCATGTATAATACCCCAGAACACACAGCAGATAAATACAGTGCCAATTCCATGTATAATACCCCAGAACACATTGTAGGATAAATACAGTGCCAATTCCATGTATAATACCCCAGAACACATTGTAATATAAATACAGTGTCAATTCCATGTATAATACCCCAGAACACATTGTAGGATAAATACAGTGCCAATTCCATGTATAATACCCCAGAACACATTGTAGGATAAATACAGTGTCAATTCCATGTATAATACCCCAGAACACATTGTAGTGCCAATTCCATGTATAATACCCCAGAACACATTGTAGGATAAATACAGTGCCAATTCCATGTATAATACCCCAGAACACACAGCAGATAAATAAAGTGCCAATTCCATGTATAATACCCCAGAACACACAGCAGATAAATACAGTGCCAATTCCATGTATAATACCGCAGAACACATTGTAGGATAAATACAGTATCAATTCCATGTATAATACCCCGGAACACATTGTAGGATAAATACAGTGTCAATTCCATGTATAATACCCCAGAACACACAGCAGGATAAACATAATGTCAGGGATGACACAGAGCATTTCCAACTGATTAAAATTAGATTTCCACCATGCTTATTTCAAGTGTTTTTGTAATTGCAAGACAGTGTTGTTTTTTCACCTGCAGTACCACTTCTCACCATTCTTGCCAAGAGAGAGCTCTTCTCTGTACAGCAGCAAAACTATTGGGGTCCTTTATGGTGCAGTCGTCCTCCCTTTTCTGCTGAATCATGTGCAAGTGCGCTAATAATTGGGAGCCCTGGAGCAGGATTGCTGCAAACTTTTGACACATTTGGTTGATTTATGGAGAAAACATGGCTATTTATGTCCAAAATTGCACTTGGCACACTGCACAAAATAGGATGAAGGGTGGGTGTTCCCCCCCGAAACGTTGAATGTTTGGTGGCTGAATAAAAGGGGATACTCCCGACTGCATTAACCAGTGTGAGTGCGCCGTATACGTATTAATTGCAGGGCAGGCCTTCCTCTCCTCCTTGCAGAACTAATAGGTTACAGACCTGCCCGTGTGGCTAAGCTGAATCTGTCAGTCATTGGCCACCGGACTGAAATTCTCCATTTCTGACCTTTGTGATATTGGAGGGAATGGAATGCATTACGTGAAAGATTCCAAGTTCTAAAGAGCAGACCTGAGAGCGACCTGGGGCCTTTTTGTGAATTTCATTTTAGTTTGACAACTCCTAGCCCAGTGGCCACTCCAGCTTGCAGCCAGATGTACCAGCGGCAGGGCACAACTAGTTTTTGTTTCTTTTATCTTACTTTGTGATTTTTTTTTTTAATTATCCTTGATGTATATGAACACTTCAAAGCTCCTTTACTAAAATGGTGCATTGTGCGAAAAACAGGTGCAAATCATCAAGTTTATTGGCTACAATACACCAAAGACACCTGATATTCAGGGTTGGACTGGGCCGGTGGGACCCAGTGGACCCTGTTGACCCAAACTCAATCCCCGTCTGGGGAAAAGGAATAAGTAGCAGGGGCCCCAGATAAGATGGCCCGTATGGCCTTGCACATCCCAGTCTAACCCTGCTGATAATAAACAGCCCGGGCACAAGTTGCACCATGTAAGAGATGGCACAGGAGCTGACCAGTTACACACGCCTTTAGTATGTGGAATTAATATGGGGCCCCCAAAAAATGTTTTCCCCCTGGACCCCTAGACAAAATCATGGATGACCCATGGTGCATAGCTGGAGCTAGTTCCCTACTGGGCAACCTCAATCAATGCTGGATGGCCTAGTAACACCTTGTGGCCCTAGGCCTTAAATTGTGGGACAATAAGCTGTATTGAACAGGGCTCTTGTGACCTCTTTTTGGTTATATTTATGTATGTAACCTGTATGTGCAATACACACACCCATCTATTGTATAACTGCAGAATATTCAAATAGGGCACTTTGGTTATACTTTGGTTGATGTCACAATAGGCACTCTGATCATCTTGGAAGGCTTTAACACACAGGCACAATTACAGTACAATATGGTGTGATTATTAATTGTCTGTAATCCGTATGTGTAATATACACAGTCGGCTATTGTACAACACTGCAGAATATTGGAATAGGGCATTTTGTTTATACTTTGATTGATGTCACAATGGGCACTCTTGAACATCTTGGAAGTCTTTAACACACAGGCATGAGTACAGTACAATATGGTGTGATTAATAATTGTATGTAATCTGTATGTGCAGTATACACACCCGGCTATTGTACAACACTGCAGAATATTGGAATAGGGCATTTTGATTATACTTTGATGTCACAATGGGCACTCTGAACACCTTGAAAGTCGTTAACACACAGGCAGGAACACAGTACAATATGGTGTGATTATTAATTGTAATGTCCAGGGTGGGCCCCAACTATAGGGATTACATGGGGCCTATATGTCTGGTGGAGAATGTGGGACCCCTCTCCATGGCACAGTACCCGTCAGCGTGAAGATAAAGAGAGGGAAATGCATTCCATGCTGATCGATATCTCCACATCTTGCCCCTAGATCCCTGCTAGGAGAGCGGAATGAGCAGATTGGAAGGGAACAGCTGACGTGGTTCTTTTGTGAATAACAGAACAAGGACTCCGTTCAATCAGGGGGTGAGTGCTAGCTCTTGTGCACAGCACCAGATTCATCTCAGCTGGTATATTAGTGCATATATAACCTACAGAAACCTTTTTATGCTGATTAATAGCCCACTTTGCACTCTTTTCTCTGCATCACGTGGAAGTTGCCATACAACTTGTCAAACTGTTTATATTCACAAATCATTCTCTACTGTAGAATACTGAGGCAAGGAGACTACACAGGAATACTAGTCACTACATTGGGGTACAGGGTGTGTCGGTGTGTGAGTGGGCGCAGTTATGTGAAGGGAATGGAGCAGTTCCAGCCATTAAGAGACCCTGGAATAACTCCACTGATCACCCACCAGGGTAAAATACAACTAAGTTAGCAGGTTCCTGCCTCAGGGCCACCATCAGAAACTTTGGGGCCACGATACGTAAATGACTACGATTCTTACATAAAGTACATTTTTGCATGTGTAACACAAGTGTTTGTATAAGTAACGTAAAGTCTAAGGAGCCACATGATGTTGCTGTGGGGCCCAATAACCAGTCATTCCACTGCTGAAAAGTTCTAGCTGGAGACGCTCATTTCATTCAGTAAGTAAATCCCAATATAAACAGCTGGTGTTGCTCTATAATAAACAGTTCATAGAAACCATTAATAAAATGATTAATAAACATGCTAATAAGTCAGCCAGTTTACTGGGGTCAGTGGAGTTTGCCCCTGTCAGGCTTCATTGCATTGCGACTGCTTGATATGGAACTTGCACAAGCTTCTTCATTAAGTTCCTAGGCAAGTAATGCAGCTTTTGACGAAACTACATTAATTGCACAAGTTTTAACGTAACTCGTGCAATTTCACCAGGCCCAGCACAACAATACCCCCTATACCCCTGTCGATCGCAGTCCTGGGTGAAGACCTCATTGCTCCTACAAGCGAGTGCAAGCCCATAGGGGCAGAGCCACAGAGAGGAGAATCCAGGATATTAGCAAGTGTTCCACTAATGATTCACCCAAAGCCTTTGACATGTAAGTGTTTATCTATAGGGAGCCTCTGTCTCATTGTCTTCTGTATTTACTGCTCACTGGGAAGTCAATCAGCATGACATGTTTCTATCTACTGTCTTAGATCCCTGAACAAGTGATACTTTCTATAGAGATAGATAAATAGATAGAGAGAGAAAGATGCTAGAGAGATAGAGAGATAGATAAATAGATAGAGAGAGAAAGATGCTAGAGAGATAGATAAATAGATAGAGAGAGAAAGATGCTAGAGAGATAGAGAGATAGATAAATAGATAGAGAGAGAAAGATGCTAGAGAGATAGAGAGATAGATAAATAGATAGAGAGAGAAAGATGCTAGAGAGATAGAGAGATAGATAAATAGATAGAGAGAGAAAGATGCTAGAGAGATAGATAAATAGATAGAGAGAGAAAGATGCTAGAGAGATAGAGAGATAGATAAATAGATAGAGAGAGAAAGATGCTAGAGAGATAGATAGAGAGAGAAAGATGCTAGAGAGATAGAGAGAGAGAGAAAGATGCTAGAGAGATAGATAGAGAGAGAAAGATGCTAGAGAGAGAGATAGATAAATAGATAGAGAGAGAAAGATGCTAGAGAGATAGAGAGATAGATAAATAGATAGAGAGAGAAAGATGCTAGAGAGAGATAGATAAATAGATAGAGAGAGATATAGATATAGATAGAGAGAGAGAGAGAGAGAGAGAGATAGATAGATAGATAGATAGATAGATACATACTGTATCATACATACTGTATCGAATTGAAAGGTCCACCATCAGTCCTATATTTGGTTACCATGCTGCCCTAGGCACTGGACCAATGAAAAACCAACCTTTTCTCCACCTGATCTTGCCCCTGGACAGACTGGGGGGAATTTTTTTAATACGCTTGGGATTTTTAGCTGCCAGCACCAATGTAATTGAGGTTGGAGCATCTATCAGTGGAAGTCCTACATGGACTTTTGCTGAAATAGTTTTTTGATTATTGTCCCTTAAGCCTATAGCACAGGGGTTTTGCCCCCTCCCTGGAATCTGCCCTCGCTGCCTCCCGTTGTGTTCCACAGGAAGGCCTGAAAGCTCCACACTGGTGTTCTTTGTAGCCTGAGACTCGAGTGTCAGAACCGACACTTTCAGGAATTTCCCATGCAACACAATTTAGGGCAACTTTCAACTTCCAAAATTGTGTCAACTACACAATAAATTGAACCCATCTACAGAATAAAAAGCCAATAGAAAGATCTAAGCAGATATTGTTTTTAATAATTACTCAGATCCACCAAAAAAAAAAAAAAAAACAACAAAATAAACAAATCTTCTGTGTTGCTGGTTTCCAAAAGATCCACAATTCACTCCAAAAAAATATCTTACAAACATACATAATCGGAATAAAGAGCAGAGGAACAGCACAGGGAGGCGGGAGGTTGGAGGGGAGGGAATGGAAAAAATATACATGTCATTTATGAAAAAGCAGGCAGTTAATACATTTAAAATGCCCATTCTTTTCTTATATAAATAGTCTATTGTTCAGCGCCCCAACTTGGGGGGATTAAGTGGCCAAGGCTGTTTCAGTGCTTTTTGTTGCAGATTTTTAGTGCTAGCCAATTGTTTTCTTTTTTGGAGTTGAGTAGCCAATGCACATGAGTGTGAGTCCATCAGTATCAAAAAGAATCATCTGTCAGAACCCAGGAGGCATTTATTGTCCATACTGTAAGTATCATCTTCTCAAGGTCAAACAAGAAGAATTTTTTTGAGAAAATGTGGTCAACACCAAAAGAAAATGGGGACACTTGCTGGTGCTGAAATTAGATTCACCTTGGTGAGATTAGTGGAGATGTGCCATGAACAAAGTCTATCGTATGGTCAAGAATCCTCACTAATTCCCCTTGGTGAGGTCTCATGATAGGCAACAAGTGTTCATTGGCAGATCGTTGACCTTTTTCACCTTGACAGCACGTAGGAAAATAAAACTTCAGAAGAAGCCACAATGTGTCCATGAAAGTGATGTCCTTCATAGAATGCCCTGTATTTGAACCTTGGAGACAATGGCCACCCTGTTTGAGCATTATGTTAGTCATCTGGCCATGGTGGAAAGGGTTTATTTTTCATGACAATAAATGTTTCTTCTGGTTCCTTTTTGATTGGGGTGTTAGATGTCTGAGGAGCACTATGAGCCCCATCACTGCATAGGCATGTAGGGCCAATTAAAGCTGGACCCAGACAGGAGCATATCTCGAATTAAAGTCTCGATTGGGGTCTTGCCAACAAGGCGGACAAAGAAAAGTTGCTCTATAACAGGAGCGGAGACGATTCGTAACGAAGGAAGGCGGAGCAAAAGCCGCCCAAACCGTGTTGGTTGGTTTGGGTACTGGTTTCGGACGTACTCTTCCAGGGCACACTGGGATTTCTCTTGAATGCTTTCCACGTGGCCAATGTCTGATAGTCCCACCGCATCTAGAAGACAACAGAATTTAAGTTAGTTATGGACATCCTTAAAACATTAGAACTATTCATGTCAATAATTATTAGTCTTTCCTAGGGAATGCCAAGCTTCAAGCCCACCTTGGAGACGCCATCCTTAGCTCAAGGTTGCAGCTATAGGAAAACTTCTATATCTTCCATAGTTCCAATAATTTATACCTCCAAATCCAACTCTGTCTGACATTCATGCTAAGCTTTTAGGAGCACGTAGAAAAGCCATTGGCAATTTCTTTACATTACACTCTAATCAGCCTTTCAAGCTGAGCCCCCCTACCACTGCTCCAATCCCCTCACAATTTGGGGACTCTACTTAGATTCTTAGAAGATTCTTAGGAGAGACCACAAAGTAGTCATTTGGGCAGATCACAGTAGTATCCAGGAACCTAGAAAGTTTGCATGGAGGTTTTTATAGCATTGATATTTGTTTGGGTGCATCTCAGGTCATTTTGCCTGGTCATGTGCTTTCAGATAGAGCCAGCACTTTAGGATGGAACTGCTTTCTGGCAGGCTGTTGTTTCTCCTACTCAATGTAACTGAATGTGTCTCAATGGGACCTGGATTTTACTATTGAGTGCTGCTCTTATATCTACCAGGCAGATGTTATCTTGTGTTAGGCAGCTGATATCTAGTTACCTTCCCATTGTTCTGTTGTTAAAGTGGACATAGACTTAGAGATCCGCTCGTTTGGTGCTGGCACCAAAGTGAGCAATATCAGGCTGATCCGATCGTGGGCCCAGATCGGATCACGGGACCGCATGGACGCACAGATGCGGCCGCGATCCGACAGGATTTTTTAACCTGCCTGATCTAGATCTGCCCGACTTTCGGACGGATATCGATCAGGGATGCCAGTCGGATGGCCCCACACATGGGCCAATAAGCTGCCGATTCGGCCTGTCGGCAGCTTTAATCGGCCTGTGCATGGGGGCCTTTAGGCTGTGGGGGGGAGGGGTGATATCACTCTAACTTGCAGTACAGCAGTAAAGAGTGACTGAAGTTTATCAGAGCACAAGTCACATGACTGGGAGCAGCTGGGAAACTGACAATATGTCTAGCCCCATGTCAGATTTCAAAATTGAATATAAAAGAATCTGTTTGCTCTTTTGAGAAACAGATTTCAGTGCAAAATTCTGCTGGAGCAGCACTATTAACTGATTCATTTTTGAAAAAAAAACATGTTTTCCCATGACAGTATCCCTTTAAGGTGGAGCAAGGGTGAAACTGCGAGTAGCTCGGTGAAACCCTGGCTACATCTTTTGAACCCTGGACATGTCATTCCCTACATCCCAGACAATGCCTGACAATATCGGACTTCAAGTCCTAAATTCCAGAAGAGAAATGCAATATATAAATAGGACTATATATACTATATAAACACCGAGTTCCAAGAGAGAAAACTGTGTTCCGAGAGAGAAAAGTACCATATAAATACTTCCCATTCCTTTATCACTGGCCCTAAGTTACAAGTGTCCTTGTGGCCAAGGTTGCACGTTGTATACAATGCCCTGTAGTGAATGGAATAACGTACATCATGGTGGAGCACCTCTGCAATGTTCTTCAACAATAACTCCCAGCATCCTCAGCCCTATATCAGCTGCCAAGTTTAGCTTAGCTAAAATAACGACTTACTTTGGAGTTAATGAAGCAGTGCACGGCAATTACACATGTTTATGTAATGATAGTGGCAAGCCCGGGTTACATGGCCCTTTCATAAAATAATTTCAGGGCATTCCAAGTTTTGGTGGGGAAGGTGTCCGCTTTCTAGAAAGCATTGTACCTCAAGGTTTGTCCTGCTGAATTTGTGAGTACCATCAATGTTCACTTTCTCATTTTGGTATGTTAATCATGTTGGAACAGATGTCCTGCCACATATCCTGAAGGCTCCAATTAGGCCAGCACTTAATTATAACCACCCTGTTTAAGCTTAAAGGTCAAAAAAGACTGACCTCTGCAACAGGGGGATCCAAGATACCCTGTGTATAAGGTGCCCCAGAAAATAAGACCCCATCCCCGTCGCCCTATAGAATTGTGCAGATATTTCTTGGGATTCTATTATGAGATGCAGAGGTACAGCCCTCTCTGTCATTCAGTGACAGTGTCCTTGTGGTTTTACTGAAGAAGGGTCTCTGATCAATGAAGGAAGGTTAAGAGGCCTCAATTGGAGTATCATCTGGACAGTTTTAGGGGATAAAGTCTAGTGCATATACTCAATATTTATATATCACTTTGTAGCTTCACTGTGGTCTAGGGACCCAAAGGCAAATGCCTTGTCTGTCCTTGCTTTTAAATCTGACAGATATATTGTAAGGAGCCATGCCTGGGCTACCATGGAGTGTGTGTGTCATGGGAGCAGGTGGGCTGCTTTAACAGAGACCCCCATCCAGACTGACTAGCTCAGCTGTGGGACAGGGGAGCTCTGAAGGTCAACTGAAACAGTTACAAGAATGACATTGTATGGTTGCCTGACATTACACATTTGACCCGCGAGGCTCCCATTTTACCAGTCTTGTCTCACCAGCAATAAATCTTCAGGGGCCATTGTTAGTGCCCTGCGCTTGGCCGCCCTGAATCTGACTCCAACACTCTCTCTGAAAACACTGGGAAACGGCTTTAAACCCTCGGCGATATAACAGTAAAAGGCTACCAGCCATGTGAGCTTAGCAGAACTGATACGACATCAAGACACCCTGTTGTTGGGCCCCTAAATGCACATGTGTGATCCTAGTTAAAGGGTATTGTACTGTCATGATTTTTATAGTGTAGTTTTTATTTCAAAATGACACTGTTTAAACTGCAAATAATTCACTCTACCATATAAAATGTCATTCCTGAACCAGCAAGTGTATTATTTTTAGTTGTAATATTGGTGTTTAGTAGTGATGGGCGAATAAATTCTCCAGGCGCAAATTCGCTGCGAATTTCCGCATTTTGCAGCCGGCGAATAAATTCGTGAAACTGTCGAGAAAATTAGCCGGCGAAAAATCTGTGCGAAAAAATTATTTGCCCGCGCGTCAGAATAGTCACGTGCATAAAAATTGGTGCGCGTCAAAGATATTCGGATGCCCATTGGCTTTAATGCATTTGGACAAAATAGGCACGCGTATAAAAATAAGCGCGCGTATAAAATTTTTTATACGTGCATCAAAATAATGTTGAAGCCCATTGACTTCAATGAGTTTTGCAAATTTTTCGCCATTTCGCGAATTTCACTGGGACAAATTTGTCCATCACTAGTGTGTGGGCACCATCTCAGGTCATTTTGCCTGGTCATGTGCTTTCAGAAAGAGCCAGCACTTTAAGATGGAACTGCTTTCTGGCAGGCTGTTGTTTCTCCTACTCAATGTAACTGAATGTGTCGCAGTGGGACCTGGATTTTACTATTGAGTGTTGTTCTTATAATTAGCAGGCAGCTGTTATCTTGTGTTAGGGAGCTGCTATCTGGTTACCTTCCTATTGTTCTGTTATTAGACTGCCAGTGGGAAAGGGAGGGGGTGATATCACTCCAAATTGCAGTACAGCAGTAAAGAGTGACTGAAGTTTATCAAAGCACAAGTCCCATGACTTGAGGCAGCTGGGAAACTGACAATATGTCTAGACCCATGTCATATTTCAAAATGAAATATAATAAAAAATCTGTTTGCTCTTTTGAGAAACGGATTTCAGTGCAGAATTCTGCTGGAGCAGCACTATTAACGGATGTGTTTTGAAAAAAAAACATTCCCATGACAGTATCCCTTTAATATTTGGACTGTACCACTGTATACAAGTGGCTGACAAAGAATATGACTTACCAGGTGTAAACAAAGCTATGGCTTTCAAACAGGAATATTCTGCAGAGTCAACATGAAGTGCCTTCAGCTTTTCCACCTGCTCCTGAAAGATTCGAATATGGTCCATAAAGGCCACCACTCGGTCAGCGGACATCGGTGATGCATGGAGGCCAGCGGCTGCCAACAGTGGGGCCACATGGAGGGGCATGGAGCACTGCGCTGCATTAAGAACAAACAGCTCACTCCACGTCATACGGAGCAGGGACACTTGGTCAGAGAGCTGGAAGTCAGGGAAGAAAGGAATGTTCTTGGCCCACTCAATGGCACTGAAGAGAAGGCGGGCCGCCAACTCGCAGATGTTCTCAATGCCCATGATGTTGTTCGGCTGGAGGCACTGTGCCCCGTACCGAGAGGTCGGGTATGGTTCTGCTCGGAGAAGCAAGGAGATGAATCCCGTTAGGTATGAATGCCCATTGTAGGGGTCAACGTTGTTGAGAGTATACTGGCCCGGGCTGGTTTGTGGATGAGACATCCGTCCGCGCTGCACTGCTGTGGAGGAGAAAATAAAAGTGTGGATCACTATTCAGGTTCAGCAATGTCTGACACAGCAACAACAGTAATCTGTAAAACGATGCCATGACCAGGGCAAAAATAATAAGCAACAATTATTCCGATCAATATCAATAGACAAACGTCAGAACAACAGTCTCCTATGGAGCAAGTCACACTACAATGCGAGACGATAAAGGTGGCCTTATCTGCTTTACAAAAAAAAAAAAAATCAGATCTGCCTGCTTGCGAGTCATTTAGCAGAGATGCACTGAGAAATATTGAGAATATCTCTGCTTTCGGCTGTGGGTGGATGCAAACAACAACAACAAGGGTTCCATGTTGGGACAACAGTGAGATAAATCATTGCTGTCTCCATCTTGCTCCTTTATACCCCTCACCCCTCTATTTCTTCCTTCCGACCCATGGGAGTCACATATATCTGTACATCTCATTAAATTATAAAACACGTAGGAGCTGCCATGCTGCTTCATCGTGTTATGGTAAAATGGAACTTAATGTAATTTTAATCAGTGAAATAAAGTCCGCAGTAGCCAACATTAAAGCAAAGAATGGAAGAATGTGGTTTAATATTGTTATGTATTAATGTTATACTGTATTTTACATTTATGCTACATTTATTTATAAGAAAGTGTTCTTCATGGCCACTAGAGGGCCTTAGCCTGAGAATTGCCTTTAATTTTAATCAAATTAAAATGCAATATCAACCAAATTGCTTCTACCGACAGTCATTGCCCTTTTATAAGCCCAAACGAATATGACGTTAGAAATGATTTTAATTAATTAAAGGGGATGTAAACCCATACGAAAAAAAAATAAAGGTTAGAAATGTCATGGTTAGCAACTTTCCAGTATACGTTAATTAAGCGTTTTCTATTTTTGGTGTAAACCAGTGTTTATCTGTTGAAACAATTTTGCAGAAGCCAACCCGTGGCAGTGCTGTTAATTCTGTCTGCTCCATTGTTTCCAAAAGTCAGAACCAGCAGTGCAGAGAATATTGGGAAGGGTGGGTCAGTTCCTATGGGGACGACTGATTAAAATAATGGCTACTTGGATTTAAGTGGGGCCAGACAGCTGTTCAGCCATCTCATTACAGAGGTGAATAGATCATAATTCTCCTGACAAGTCTAAACAAGAGTATAACAGCCGAAACCCCTTTTTTACTCCTAATAGTAGGACGACTGCCGACATGCGTTTCACTATCTCCCACCCTGCACTTCAGAGCCTGAGGAGCTTGGGGTAAGTTGGCTTTGGCCACTTGATTCTCAAGTGTCTGGATAATCATCTATCAGCAGAGCCGGCTGTGAAATGTGTGGCTACTTAATGCAGGCAAAACAGAATATAACAAATGACCAAGGGAAAAGATAGTGGAAAGATACTATACTCTGGCTGGGATGGAACCCAGGACCCCAGAGAAGCGAGGTAACAGGAGCGAGGTAACAGGAGCGTGTTTTCTTATCTTAAATGTCCATAAATCTGGGCTAAGGGCAGAGACA